>CM021102.1:841597964-841785284 GCA_007115665.2 Sequoiadendron giganteum
TGAAAATGGATATGGGAAAGAAAATGAACTTAAATGGAGGCAGGATCTTTTTAATGATCAAAATGAGAACCGAATGGGAATGTCAAATGAAAAAATGGGGAATTTGGAGGCAAACTTCTTTGGAGAACAGATGGGTTTGGAAGAGATAAGACGTGGAAATGTGGAAATGTCGAGGCAGGTGGATACACCACAAAAAGATCTGGACCAGCCTGGTGAACAGTTTTTTCCTCTTGGAGAAGACAGACTGTCCTCTCCGAGAGCCCAACCAAATCTTCGATGGATAGTGACAAAGGAAGGGTCTCCAAGAATAGGAGGCTTTTTACAAAATAGAGCAGAAAAACCTGATGAAAATTGGATGCAAGAGTCCACAAGTAATAGAGAACAAGCGAGGGCTTCAAGGAATACCTCTCAGGAGGAGGGTAATGGAGCTTTAGGAGAAGAATTTTTTTTTAAAGATATACCAATATCCCCCATCAGAAACCTTGAGAATGCCTTTGAAGGGGTCCGTGATAGTGGGGGTGACATGATGGATTCAAATTCGAAATATGAGTCTGACGAAGACCAAGGGGAAGAGGATGTCCTTGGCCTTAAGGACAATATTGGGATTATTGAGAAGCGAACTATAGAATAGTCTCTTGCTTCTAACAGTAAAGCAAAGCTTGGTGAGAAGAAGAAAAAAGGACCCAAAACCAACAGAATGCAGTTGGAAATAGCGGGTAATGCAGCTGGTCAAAGCAAATTAAGATCGGGAAAAGGCTATGCCTTTTCCCGGCAGCCATGAGGCTCCTTTCGTGGAATGTCGGGGGCTGCAATGCCCCTAACAAGATTCATTTAATCGAGATGTCTTGATCAAACGAGACCTAGTTTGGTTATGTTACAAGAAACAAAAATAAAGGAGTCCGAATTTGATTTTTTCTCAAAATGTTTTGGGCAGTGGAAGTGCTCTTTATCAGGGGCAGTTGGTGCATCTGGTGGTCTAGGGTTATTATGGAATGAGTCTATTGTGGAAGTCTAGGTTGTCAGACAAGAAAGAAATTGGTAGTGGTGTAGGGTGGAATCAAAACATCTGAGAACAAGTTTTGATATCCTCAATATTTATGGTCCTTGTAATTCACTCCGAAAGAAAATACTATGGCAAGAATTATCTAGAATCCTAAGAGAGAGGGAGGAAGGAATGGTTCTCCTTGGGGGAGACTTTAATGCAATAATGCGACCCTAAGATAAATTTGGGGGAGTATGTTGGTTGGGTCCAAGTCAAAAGGATTTTTCTGATTTTGTAATGGATAATGGACTGTTTGAATTACCTTTTAGAAAGGGAGATTTCACTTGGACAAACCGGAGAGCTGGTTTTCTAAATATTGCTGAAAAATTAGATAGATTCTTCTTAGCAGGAGATTGGGCTGAGCAAAAATGGTTGTGTGAGGCGGAAATACTACCAATAATTGATTCGGATCATTACCCAGTAAGTTTAAGAATTCAAGAGGAAGTAACCCCGGATAGATGCCCTTTTAAGTTTGAAAAAATGTGGCTTCGGGCAGAAGGTTTCAAGGAACTGGTAAATGAATGGTGGAAAAACGCTCCTAGGAGGACTGGTTGTAAAGCCTTTATTTTCGTCAAGAAATTACAATTTTTGAAAGAACAACTGAAAGCCTGGAACCGAGAATCTTTCAAAAGTATTTTTATTGATAAACTCACTCTGGAGGAAGAGCTAAAAGCTCTGCATATGAGAGTAATTGAACATGGGATGAGAGAAGATGAATTTGTTTTGGAGAAGAAACTTAATAAAGAGTATTCAGAAGTCTTGGCTCGGGAAGAGATTTTCTGGAGACAAAAGTCAAGGGAGACATGGCTGAAGGAGGGTGATAGGAATTTGAAGTTCTTTCATAATTCAATAAAGGTTCGAAGGTCGACAAACAAAATTCTTACAATTAGAGACAACAATGGAGAAATGGTGCATGATCCAGTGCTAATAAATAAGGAGGTAGTGAGGTTTTTTTCTAAGATTTTTAGTGAGAACCCAACAAACTTGAATCAAGTGTCTAATATCTTGGAGAACATCCCAAAGTGCATTGTGGAGGAACAAAATGCTATGTTAATGGAGAAAGTTTCTATGAAGGAGGTGAAAAGGGCTCTTTTTGCTCTTGGAGGAGATAAAGCTCCGAGCCCTAATGGGTTTCCAGCAATTTTTTTCCAGAAATTCTGGGATATCTTTGCTTTTGATTTATGGGAGGTGGTTGAAAAGTCTAGGGAAAGTGGCTTCATCCTTAAAGACTTAAACAACACTTTTATTGCTCTCATCCCAAAAAGGTCAGTGACAACATCTTTTGAGGATTTTAGACCTATTTCCTTATGCAATACGGTCTACAAAATCATCTCAAAAGTCATTGCAAATAGATTGAAAATGGTACTGGGGTCTATGATCTCATCTTAGCAGAGTGGCTTTTTCCCAAATAGATCTATTTTTGAAGGTGTGATTGTAGCCCATGAAACAATACACACAGTTAGGATGGCTAAAGCTAAAAAAATGATGGTCAAACTGGATATTAAGAGAGCTTATGATGAGGTAAACAGAAGCTTTCTGCTAAAAATGCTAGAGAAATTTGGTTTTGGCAAAGAATGGATAAGGTGGATTGAAAATTGCATTAGCACACCTCGGTTCTCAATTTTGGTTAATGGCAATCCTCAAGTTTTCTTTGATTCTACTAAAGGTATTCGGCAAGGTGATCCTATATCACCTTTCCTCTTTATAATTTTGGCCGAGGTGTTAGGGAGATTGATATCACAGAAATGTAGATTGGGTAAATGGAAGGGGATTAAAGTTTCTAAAGGAATTGATCCAATCTCACACTTACAATTTGTTGATGATACTTTTTTGATGGGGGATTCTTCTTTTCAAGAAGCGCGGGCGACGAAAAAAACTTTGGATGATTATGGGGTGGCTTCTGGTCAGTGCATTAGCTGGTGGAAGTCGGAAATTTTCTTTTTCAATACCTCAACTCAAAAGCAAAATGAAATTTGTAGGATACTTGGCATGAGGGCGGGTTGTCTACCGAGTAAATACTTGGGCATTCCTCTCTTTGGGGGAGCAAATAAGTCTGCCATTTGGAAGGATCTGGTAGACTCTTGTTTGAAACGAATGGATGGTTGGAAGAGCAAATGGCTAACTTCGGCAGGCAGAATCCTTATGCTCAAATCAGTGATACCGGCAATTCCAATCTACTCTATGATGTGTTTAAAGGTTCCGAAGAAAGTAATTTCTTCAATTGGGCAGTGAATGAGAAAAAAAAATTGGAATGGGGCTAGTGATGAAGATAAGATTCCTTTGCTTGCATGGGATAAGATTTGTAAGCCAAAAGACAAAGGTGGTGCTGGTGTGAGAAATTGTCAACTTCTAAATGAAGTTTTGGGTGCAAAATTGGTGTGGAGCATGTATGCCAACCCGGATTTACTGTGGGTAAAAGTTCTAAAAGCAAAATATCTGGACTAACATGAGGATCACAGGATTCTCACAATTCACAACCCTCCTAGTGGGTCGGCAATCTGGAACTTTATTGTTTCTTGTAGACCGGTTATACTCAGTCATATTTCTTGGCAGATTGGGGATGGTTTGAAGGCAAGTTTCTGGGAGGATTCGTGGGATGGATGACCGAATTTGGGCGATGACCCTAAGATGCAATCCCTTAAATTGCATTTCACACAAAGATGGGGAACTAGAGTGAGAGACTACTTGGTTCAAAAACAGGGTCCGTTCGGGCAGTTTTGGGGTTGGAAAGAGGTGCCAGAGGAAGGTTTGACAGTGCAGCAAATGAAAAAGGTACTGCATTCCAGAAGTATTATCATCACTGAGAATGTGGATAAGATTGTTTGGTATGGGTCGACAAATGGAAGTTACTCGGTTAAAATTGGTTATCAATTATTGGATTCGCTAGAGGAAGATAAATTTTGGGCAAAGGACTTATGTTGGAGTAAAAATTGTTTACCAAAAGCAGGCACCTTTGCTTGGTTAGCAATTAAAGGTAGAATCCTAACAGGGGAAAGAAGGAAGCGGTTAGGTTTTGCTAGGCCATCCAAGTGTGTCTTGCATGAAGAAGCAGAGGAATCTGTTGATCATCTGCACATTCAATGTGAAATGGCTGGGAAGTGTTGGGACCATATTAGACAAAAATTGGAATGGCAGAGTCCTTTTCAACGGACAACAAAAGAAGTTTTTGAAAGTTGGCCAATTTTTAAAAAGAATCTTTGTTGTCGTGTGTGTGGTTGGTATCGCCTTCTCTTATTATATGGGAGATCTAGAAAGAGAGAAACAGGAGGATTTTTTTAGACAAGAAGGAAACTATAGAAAGATTACTCAACAGAATAGATCACAGTATTGAAGAAGTTATGAGTGTTGCTGCTAATATGCAAAATTGGTGTCGACCTTTCTCATTGGATGACAAAAAGGTGCAAAGAGCATGGTCGAGTATTCGAACAAGGAACATATCGAGCTCCTTGAAAACCCCGCTCAAAATGGCAAGGGAGGCACCGGTTGTGTGGGAAAAACCTCTTGAAGGTTGGCATAGGATAAATTTTGATGGGGCAGCAAAAAACAATCCGGGTCTATCAGGTGTTGGTGCCATAATCAGAGATCATAGAGGAAATTTAATTGCTTTCGCAGCTAAAAAATTAGAGCTTGGAACAAACAATATGGCGAAGGTTAACGCAGCTTTATTAGCAGTGCAATTAGCCAGATTTTGTGGCGTTAGGAAGCTACATCTGGAAGGTGATTCTTTAATTATAATACAAGCAATCATTGATTCGGGGGCAAAGGCGTGGCATCTCCAAAATGTTATTAAAAAGATTGCAGCGATATTGGAATCCTTTGAAGATTTTAATGTCAGCCATATAAGGTGGGAGGGTAATAAAGAGGCGGACAGACTATCCAAGTGGGCGATATCCCTGAATGTAGAGGGTGGTTTGGTTTTCGAAGATTTCAAGGGGTTGGAGTTTTTAGAGAGGGATATAAAGGATAGTTTTACAAAATCCGACTAGTAAGGTGTTGGAATTTAATTGCAGGGGCATTTATTGAGGATAGATGGAGGTAAGGAAAAGGTGGCGGGCTAGGAAAGGTCGGAGTGACAAAGGATTGTTGGATCCGATATCCGAGAAATAAAGGATGCAGTCATTTCAAATCAAGGACAAGATATGTTAGAAGTTTAAGTGCGGGGAAGGATGTGATTGAATTGGTTGGCGCGTGAGAAATCTTGGAAGCGCATTTCAAAATATGATGGTAGAGAATGTAGTAGGATTGCGGCGGCAGAGAAGTACCTTGAGTGATGAGGACAGGTTGGCAAAGCATGGCAAATTAATGCCATGTGAGGACGGGTTGTTAAGTATGGGAAACTGGAGTTGGCTTTCCATTTTTAGCAAATATTTCCAAGAAGGTGGTGTGCAGGGAGCAAGATGACGATGGAGGCGATGTGGGGTTTCTCGACAAAGTTGCAACAGAAGGCGTTTTTTGGCCCTCCATCTTGGAAACGCCTGAAGCAATTGTTGAAGTGTCCAAATGATGAGGTGGTGGAAGTGGTTCTGGATACATTGGGGCCACATTTCAAGGAGGCGACACATAGAGGACGCATGAATGCGGATATTGCGTCTGATTTTTGCATGGGCTTTAGAAATTGGGGAAGACACCAGCAAAATCAAATGGGTAATGCTCGAACTGTTTGATGAAGAGCTGTTAGGGAAAATAGAGTCTTTTTTCAAGTGGGCAGTGTCAGGTGTGGACTTTGATGTCTCGGAGGGCATAGAAGACATGAACATGGATGAGGCTACGCAGGAGGGCTTGATTCCCTTCATCAAGTGGCGAAGGAGAATTGACAGGGAAGCCTACAAGCTGGAAATTCTGATGGCTTGGGAAAACCTGAAGTTAGTTCTGAGGCGACAGGAAGGTTTCAGGCGACGGGAGATGGTAAACATTCCATGCCAATACCCTAAAAAGCAACGCTCGGTAAGGCGTGGAGGAAGGTGACACGAACAAGCACAGTGAAACGGGAGGTGAGATTTTTTTGAAGTGGGTGAATTAATAGTCTATTCTTTTGCGAACAAATAGACAAAAATCGCTTTGTAGAAGAAACGGTGATAATAGAAGGCAAAAAAAAAGAAAGTGTAGGATAATAATAAACACGGTTATGAATAGGAAGCCTCAAGAAATTGCGGAGCCAGGAATGAAGGAAGTTGCAAATGGCTGAAAGAGCTGAATCTTTTGGACTAGAATATGATAGAATAGTTCATGGTGGTTTTTATTACTAGGTGTAGTTTTTTGAAGAATTTGGTGCGTCTGTAGTTGCTTTTAATGAAAGCTAGAATACTAAACCTACAGATGGAATTGGGGGTTTTTGCTGTAATTGGGTGGCACCTGTGGTGGCCAATAGGGATGGGACTGTTTATCGTTTCAATATGGAATGTAATGCTCTTTAATATTAATAAAATATAACTTTTTACCGATCAAAAAAAAAAAAAAAACTTATATCACAGAATTATAAAACTCATTTTTAAGATATGCAAATGAACTACATGGTGAATGTTTACATTGTAATATTTTACCAACCCTTCTAGGTGTCAAAGTGTTCCAAAGTGTCATACCAGTCGAGATACAAAGAATGTATATATTGGGCTGGCAAACCGATGTCAAATATAGAATAGTTGGAATAAAAAACCTGTTGCAAATGCTCAAAATTTTAAGATTGAAATGAACAGTTGCAAGCTAAGATGGCAAAACATCTATTGATTAAAAAACACATAATCCTTAGCAAAAGAAAATCATATTATACAATTCCCACCAAAAAATTTTACAAGAAATGAATTGATATTGCCAAGGCTATACTATATGGTTAAGTACAATAAAGATTCAAAGGCAAATACTGGAAAAGCTGCAAAGAGAGTTTCTTCAAGATCAGAAGAAGAAAGTAAATGGTACTTAGAAACAACTATACACTAGGAAATTAGATTTGTAGTAGTTATTCAAAGACTCAAGCTAAAGATTAGAAGAGATCCATAATTCAGTGAAAGAAATTTTTAGAACCATAAGAGTAATGCTGATTATTAATATATATTATATATGTTAGAAACAAATAATTATCTCCAACAATAACAATCATGACTATTAGGTCCAGTACATTTAGGTACTTATTAAAGGACCTTCATCTTGATTTGTAAATCATAGTTGTAGTGTAGAGACAGGTCCACCAATGGCACTCTATCTTATCCTTTCTATATCCCTTTAATAGTTATTTTGTCCAGTCTACGTTCTTACAGTGTGAGCACACTTGTAGCCCCACTTACATTAACATCAGCAAACCAGATGAGCAGTAACAAATAAAAGTGTTAGAACATAATGTTATTAGGGGTCATACCCTTATAACATTTATATATTGTTCTAATACAAGGTTATAAAACCTTATATATTATATGCTTATTAAACATATCCCATTTGAAATAATTATAGTCTAAATAATTAGATTATTGATTATTTATGAATGGGGATTGTTGAATAGGTGTGACTAATACCCTTTCAAGTATTATGTCACCCTTACTCCTATATTTAAAGAGGTTCTCTCTCATTTGAGAGATGTTGAATTTGGAGATTGATAGTGAATTCTATCAATATGCACATGAGGTATTACTGCCCATGTGGAAGTATGGAGAAGTGTTCCCCAAGTTCAGTCTATGTTATATTATAGACCATTATTGTAAATGTTTTGATAAAATGATGTTTTATGAGGTTTTTTACCTGAAAGGGTTTTCCCCATGTATATCTTGTGTAATATGTAAAGTTTATGCTTGTATTATTCTCATTTTACTTATGTTATATCTTGTTTATAATGATTAGTATCCGAAGATCCTAATTTCTAACATGGTATTAGAGCCAATTAGGTTTTGCTAATTATTTACTATTTGTAAATTTAATTTATTTACTTATTTTCCTAAATTATTTGTATCATCATGTTTTGATTAAGTTAACAACAATACTTTTAAGATTTGTGAAAGGTGCAGATTCATTTGGGAAATATTGGAATTCATTTTCACCTTCTTAAATAGTGATATGACATTATTCAAGCATGACTTAGTCCAACAAAGTTGAATTTCATTCCAAATAATTTTAAGTGCATACACACAGTTCGGTAACGTATGATGTTATTTATTTTTATTATATTTCATACTCTAATTAATTCAAATTATTCTATTATGATACAAGTTCAATATTGTTATAAGCAAGAATTCTTATGGTATAGAATGCAAGTGAGAATTTGATCTTTCAATAAAATTGAGTCATCTTATCCAACTTTAAACACCAATTTTAAGGGTTAGGGCCCTAGCTCGGTTGGCTAAATCTTTCCTGTTGCAGGAGGTTGGTCACGAGGTCTAGTCTCCCCCACTCCCGTGGTACCGGAGGGCGTATCGCGCCAGCGTCGCTGGTCATGTTAAAAAGTTTACCAGGCGCACTACAGTTTATAGGGGGTTGTGCTACCCGATTCCTACAGTCTAATAAAAAATAAAAATTAAAAAAAACACCAATTTTAAGAACTATTTTTTTCCATATTCATAAACTTTAACATACCACGATTCATTATACATCAAATTGCTTACAAATTTACAAATATATAAATGAAATTGATATGATTATTATCTTTTGATGATCATAATATCATTTTCCTCAAAGAGATTGAGGATTATAAATCTTTCCTCACCAATATCAACCTCTATATACTACAGGTTCTTATTGCTATGCCTTGTGTCTTCATATTCATGAATGATTGCTATGGTCTGTAGATTGAATCATTGTTTACCATTTGAAGATCCCAATACCCCACACTTAAGAAAAGATCCTATGTAGTCTTTTATAAAAGTTGAAGAGATCATTGCAAACATAAGGTAAATATGTCACTATTAGAAATATGGGCAGAATCAAATTAAAGCCTGAGAATTTTCGTGCAAAAATAATATTGTGCTTCCTCTTCATCATATTCATTCAATACATTTACATATATATAGGATGTACATATACTATATTATAGGAGACTACCTATAACAACTCATAATACACACAAACAAATAATCACAACCAAATAACAAATAATCTATGGGAATGATGTGATATTCCCAACACTCATAACCAACCTACTAAACTATTATCTTATGCATCCTATGATGCAATATTTCCAACACCTATGTGAACACTAATTTCCAACACCCCCCTTAGTGTGAACATGGGGTGAAAGTACATCACAACACTTGATGACCACACACAGTAGCTCACCAAACAATATAAGATAAGAGTAGGGACATACACATCTACTCATGTCAAGCGATAGTGGAACTAGCCTCACTACGCTTAGTACTTCCATCCAAGGATAGGGACAAACAAATCTACCCATGGAACCAAGGATAGGGACTAACACATCTATCCTAGGTCTTGAATCAAGTTTGGATAGGGTCAAACACATCTATCCAACATCAAGGTTATGAACAGGGACAAACACATCTGCTCACAAAAATTATGATTGGGGACACACACATCCAATCATAATCACCAACTCCTATGACTGGGGACAAACACTTCCAATCACTTACATCATCTTGTGAATGGGGACAAACACATCCATTCACATACAACCAAAAAATGTGATTGGGGACATACACATACAACCACAAAAACAAAGTTTGAGAACACAAAGCCCTCATTGTTGCATATGCAGCCACCATTATAGATCATTGTCACACTGATCACAAATGATTTGAGATGGTTTCCGCTACCACCTGGAAACCGATCTTGGCTTTAGTCATTTTGGTACAAATAATTTTGTCACTAATGCAATTTTGCAACCCTGTCGCTAGTGACTCACGAGAGGTTGTTGAATATCCTCCAGCCTTCGGTGCCTCCAACCTCCAGTTGATTTGCTACTTAGCAAATTTGGCTTTGAAGCTCAATTTTACAATGCCCCCCTCAAGTTGGATGTCATGTACAAGCAATAATGCATCCAATTACAATTGAGGCAATTATAATTTGTATGATTTTTTAACACTTTTATATTTTGACATGACAATAGACCCTATTCTAAAAATAATACAACCTAACTTTTATACTAACACATAAAATATCTCTATAAAAACTAAGACTACATTTTGAAACACTCAATCTACAAACATAGGCTTTTAAAAAATTGAACTATACAAAACATTTTTCCACATCAAGATCCTTGCAAACCTTAAGACAACCCATATGATGAAAGACTCCATGACCATGTGGGAAGACAATTTCAGGGGACCACATGCATAAAAACTTCTACAATCCTCAATATTTTGATCACGGCGCTGTTGTATTGGCTATGCAAGAGTCAGCATGTGTGCATCCTCTTTCTCAAACCGATGCTTCAAAAGCTCACTTCCTTTGTTGGTAGATGTGACTTTATCAAACTCCTATGATTTTCAGATCTGTGACACCTCTTATGACCATGCTCTTACTTTAGCAACATCAATGATTGACGCTCCCTGCAACAATATTTATTTAATGGAAGCTCATAAATAGTGATGTTTTCTTCAAACTCCAGTCCTTTACATAGGTGAATCGACCTTAACATAGCACAAAGGAGATCTACGATCTTTCTCAAGAGCAGCCTTTGAACACTACGCCTTTGAACTCCTCCATCATTAGACACTAATGGAAAATATAATAATAGATCTTTGCAGTTCTCTTAGTGTAACATCCAAACAAATTTTATGCCACTTTGTATTTGATTTCTTCCACTCAATCAATCTTCCTATGACTTCTTTACTCGAGTTTTTGCAAAAAAAAATTCCAACTCTCCATTGATCTCTCACGATTCTTTGCTATTGATTCTTGGATGCCACGATTTTTTATGAAGAGGTGTGCAAAGACGATCAGGATGAACATGAAGCATAATGGCAACTCAGACATGCCAAATCCACAACAAAGCTTGAACCATCAAAATCATCTTCAAATGAATTAAAGAAATCTACATTGAAAAACTTGTTGTAAGGTTGCACATCATTCATCAACTCAATGCCATAATACTCGTCAATAAAGTTCGCTCTAATAGATAGCAAATATTGTTATTGCGAGAGCCAGATCTTCACACCATTCTTTGCTAATCTGGATGCTTAAATTGGAATTTTTCTTCTCGAACCTGTCACCAAATCTGAAAAAAACTTATAGTCCTCAAATTTAAGATGGCCTTGTCCACTTCAAAGCATATGTTTATACTGCTTTGATACCATTTTAGAAATATGGGCAGAATCAAATTAAAGCCTAAGAATTTTCGTGCAAAAATAATACTGTGCTTCCTCTTCATCATATTCATTCAATACATTTACATATATATAGGATGTACATATCCTATATTATAGGAGACTACCTATAACAACTTGCTAAAGATATGAGTTGTTAAAACAACTCATAATACACACAAACAAATAATCACAACCAATTAACAAATAATCTATGGGAATGATGTGATATTCCCAACACTCATAACCAACCTACTAAACTATTATCTTATGCATCCTATGATGCAATATTTCCAACACCTATGTGAACACTAATTCCCAACAGTCACGACCCTTATTCATTTTTGTTAGTTTGTTCTTTAGGTATTAATGGTCGAGTGTTGGTCGTCTTCTCCAACCAACATCTCCCTTCTCCCGGTAGTTATATAGGGCAATGAAATTCATTCATTAAGGAAGGAAATGGGAAGATTAATCATACTGTTAAAACAACATATCAAACCTCCATGCCACCCATCCTTCTACTCTATTTTGTAATTATATAGTTTATCGAATCCAATCTACATATTTTGCAGGCTCGATTCGTATTTTATTTCCCAGATTAGAGGGAGTGATTTTAAACTTGCAACGAGTGTCCATTATGGGGCCATGCAAATCATTATGTAGACATTCTTTTTGGCTGGTCATTCCTAATCACTAACCACTTCAAAATATGATTTACAGGAGGTTTTACCTAAGATAAAGCATGAATCTAGAGAAGATGAGCACCTTAAATAATGTCAAAACAAATGATCGATGCTCCCCACATTCCAATAGTTCTTGAATGTGTTCATCCATATTAATCCAATAACCATTCTTGGCACTGATCTCTACATTACAAGAATCACATGTTCCGCACCTTTCAAAACTTTTTTGATTGCTTGTCACAAGAATATGGTGATAAGGCTCGCTATATCTAACTCCAATACTACTTGGAAGAGCAGCCCCGCATCTAATTTTGGCAACTATGGTCTTTCAATCAGAAGACGCTTTTTTATGAGGCATATAAAACAATTCGCTTGCCTTGTTTCCATTTCCACATTTTACATTCATGTCTATTGCAATGATAGAAATGTTGAACATTTTGTCATTGATGTCAAAGGATTGGCATTAGGATAGCTTACCGTGATTGTGTGTTGCGTGTTGCCAATGTGTTGCTTGCTCGTGTTAGTCATTTTCAGTTTAGACGCAGTGTTTCAAGTTTTTCTAAGTGAAGTTTTCTCAAGTGTGTTGCTGCTGCTCATTTCCAGTATAGTCATAAAGTTTGACTATGGTTGATTATTTGCATCAGACCTTTTTGAATCGTAAAAAATTGTCTTCCTCTCCACTATAGCAGTTGTGCCAAGTCAGCAAATCTATTCCTTGTTGCAAGTCAGTTTCAATGTCAAAGGGGTCGGGTCAAGATTCTTTGTAACACCTTGCACGGTGATTCTCAATGGCTCCTTCATGTCAACGACGGCTTGTTTATTTTTTGTGGATTCCTTGTGTATGGAGCGGCTCCATTTGAAAATAAATTTATTTATTCCGTCTCCATTGTTAGCGACAACTTCAATTATCGGTTTATAGGGCGGCTAAAAATGATGTCGAGATTATTCAAATCATGGTATTGGCGGAAGCATCTGAGGCAAGCCTTCGTGGCATTGAAAATTTCACGGACATTCATTATGGGACACATTCATCTTTGGACGGTTTAGGTGTGCAAATTGTGAGCATTAAAAATGCCATCGCTATCTTCTTCCATGGTTCGGGTTGTATGTTGTGTGCAAGTAATTTTGGCTAAGGACGTGATTTGAGAAATAATGCTATCACTATGTTTTTGATGTGAACCGTGTATGGTCAGCTATATACACTATCGTGCTATCTATTATTAGCGACCATTGACCTTGGTGCGGGCTGTGTAGTGAACATAGTCTATTTGAACTATTCAGGTGTTTTTAGAATCCAAGTGCAAATGAAATGTACAGGACATTTTCGATGAGCCAAGATATTTTCGTGGAGGACATGATTATGAAAAATGCTATCGCACTCCTTTATTTCTGATACAGGTTGTATGAAGCGGACTGTGTGAGTTTATTCGAGCTGCATATACAGTGAGTTGAGTGAGTTAATCCGGGCCTCATATGGAGTCGTGCTTCTTTTAACAGGGGACCATTTGCTAGTCAACGGATGTAGAAATGTTAAAGTATTGCAAAAGTAATTCTAAATCGACATTTTATGTATGTAGGAGCCGTATGGTCTTCCTTCTGGAATTGAAGTGTTGATTCTTTTGAGTTTGCCGATTTGAAAGAAATTTGTTCTAGCAATGAGTTGTATGGGCTTCAGTATGGCTCTCTTTTGTATTGAAGAGTTAGTATAAGCAATTTGGTGAAATCTATTTCAGCAGTTACATACATATTTTTGAGTGTAGCTTTCTACCTCTTGGCGCAGAGCTTTCTACTTACTAGCGCAAAGCTTAATACTTTCTGGCGCTGATTGTGCAAGAGCTTGTAAATCATTATTGGAGTCGAGTAGCCTCATCATGATAAAGTAGAGTTTTTGAATAAAAGGTTTTTTGAGTTTGGATAGAATTTATGCAAAGTATGAGCCTCTCAGTTCTTGTAAAGGCAGCATTTGTTATCAAGATTGCAGCATTACAAAGTTGTGACAAGTTCTCAGTGAGTTGGTCCTCACGTTGGAGTTGGTGCTTCAGTTGTTCGAAGTTGGTGCTTCCAATGAGTTGGTGCTCACTTTTGTAATGTGGAGATTGTAGTCTCTTGGGTTGGTGCCCATTTGAAGTTAATGAAAACTCTAGTTCTACTGCGGTTTTTTACCCGAAAGGGTTTTCCACATGAAATTGGTGTTCTCCTTGTTGATGCTTGCTCTTACTTATTGTTGATTCTTATGGTTTCATGTGTTAAAGTTTTAAAATACTGATTCACCCCCCCCCCTCTCAGTATTTTTTGTGTGCTCTTCGATTGGTATCAGAGTAGGGTTACTTTGAATTGAGAGCTTAATCGCTTGAAGGTAGATCCTGTTAGCACACATGGGTTCAAATGAAGGTCTTTCTACTAACAAAGCTCCTTTGTTTGATGGTTCTAACTATGCCTTTTGGAGCATACGAATGCGTACCTATTTGATGTCTCTTGAATTTGATATATGGCGAGCAGTGGCAGATGGATATACAATTCCTAAAACTCCTAAGGATGCAACTTGTAATGTCCCCTTCTCAAACCTGATATTTCCAGTGACCGTTGGCCTTTTTTTGGAAACCCGAAGGCTAGTCGGAAAGTAAAATTAGGGTTTCCTATTTTTGGGGATGTCTTTGCTCGGAGTTGGTGGATCTGATGGCGGATTCTTTCTGGGTTTTCAGAGAGCTTCGCAGTGGTATGATCATTTCGGCATTCAGAGCATTTTCTGGAATTTACTATTTTTAGTAAATTCTATTTTTGGCAGTATACAGGTTGGTCTCAGGTAGTTGACTTTCCCCTTCAGTTGTCTCAAGTGGCGTATTCAGTTTCGGGCTTCAGAATGCAGTTTTGGAGAGTTGAGCTCATTTCACTTAAAAATAACATTATAATTTAAATGTTATTTTATCACCTTGGCCTAGTCAAATAACTTAATGTTATTTTAAAAGGTGGACTTGAAGGGTGGCGCCATCATTGAGGTTATATTAAAATTATATTGAATTTATCAAGTCAAAACTAAGCCTTAAGGAGGACGCATTTATTTAAGTGAGAAATTTAATGAAGTCAAAATTAAAGATGCTTGGAAAAGGACGCCATTTCTTGGGATTAGGGTTTTGACTTTGGAAAAGAAGTTAGGGTTTCAAGGAAGGTCAACAGAAGCTTATAAAAGACAGCCTTGGGTTCTCATTTGATCATCTTTTGTCTATGCTATTGTTATGCTGCCAAAATGGTTGCTGGATTGCTTCGAGGAATGAATGCCTCCTAGCATTGGCTCGACTTCGTGCTTGAGAGATAGCACCTAGTGGAGAGGATTGCTTATTTTGAGTGAGTTGTAGTGAGGTTTGCATTGTAGTGTTGTTTTGCCATTAGAAGTTCAGTTTATCGCATTTTATGTCATTTTCTAGACTTGCTAATAACAAGGCTGAATCTGTAGTTTCACTCGTAAATCACAAAACAAAAATAATCTCATTCTGGGTATTGTGTCATTGCATCTTACTGGTAAGGGCGCCCTTTCATGAATATTTGCAGATTTTAATACGAAGCTTATGATTTTATAATGCAAATCCGTCATTCCTTGAAAGCCGTACTTTCTGGAGTGCATTAGGATTCGTGTCAGTGATTAATAACCATTTTTAGATGCCATTTCTTATTACTAAGTTAGGCGCCATCATTTGAGGGTCTATTGCATTAGATTTGAGATCATTTGGGTGAGAAATGAGAGAGTTATGAGCATATGAGTAAATTCATAGGTTGCTGGTTTTTCAATTTAAAGTGCAGATTTGTGATAAACCAAAATTAGAATCTTGATCATTGAAGAGTTGTATTGTTTTGGCACTCTATCCAAGCTAAGGAGAGTTATTTATGATGTATTGTTAATCTTTCGAATTCCTAAGCTATTGGCAGGCGAATGATCCTCATTTTGTAAACTGACAGTAGTACTGGCAGTCATTTTCAAATCTGATTTGTAATGCTCTCTTTCATAATGAAGTTGTTTTGTAATAGATACATCTCCGCCCTATGGTAGCTACTTTCCCACTCTGGGTTAGCAAGCACATTCTGGGTGTTGAGTACTCTCAGCTTTTCAGTATTTCTTTCAAGCATTGTACTTTGTAACACTCCGCCATATGGTCGCCCCTCACTCCATACTGGATTGGGTAGCACATACTTGGTGTCGAGTTCCCTTTCAGCACTTAGTGTAGAAGATCCTCTGACCATATGCTCGCCATCATCGGCGCCATTCTTGGTTAGAGTTCCTGCATAAGCAATTTGATTTAGATCCTCTGACCAATGCTCACACCTTGCCCACATCGGGATCCTGGTGTACATTCTGGTTAGAGTTGCTTCCGCACGTTTTGGGTTTAGTTGCTAAACTTAACGGGTGCATTTGTTTCTAATTTGTAATTTGAAAATCAAAAAAATTGGCTTGGAATATTTCACAACTTGAAAAAGAGCTTTTGAAAATAATGCTAAAGCTATGAATGCCATTCTCTATGGTTTTGCAGAATCTGAATTTGTTAAGGTTATGCACTGTGATATAGCTCATGAAATTTGGGACAAACTTCAAAAAACATATGAAGGAGATGATAAAGTCAAGAAAGCAACGCTTCAAACACGTAGGAGACATTTTGAGAGTCTTAAGATGCAAGAAGAGAATATTGTTGCATATCTACTACGTGTAGATGAAATTGTCAACACAATCAAAGGCCTAGGAGAAAAGATTGATGAGTCCACCGTTGTTCAGAAGATATTGAGATCTCTTCCTTTGCGTTTTGATGCAAAGGTTTCAGCTATTGAGGAGATGAAGGAACTTGATAAGTTGACAGTAGATGAGCCACATGGTATTCTCACAACTTATGAGATGAGAACAATTCATGATCATTCAACCAAAAATGAGGCAGCCTTTAAAGTTTTGAAAAAGGGAAAAGACAAGGAGTTTGCATTTAGTGACAGTTCAGATGAAGATTTAGACACTGAAGAAGCTCACTTCATGAGTAAGTTGAAAAAGGGTTTAGGAAAATACAAAGGCAAGTTGCCTTTCAAATGCTTCAATTGTGGTAAGGTAGGACATTTTGCAGCCAAATGTCCATATGCAAAGAATGAGGACAGCAACAATGAAAGGAAGTCCAAATTCAACAAGAAGAAGTATAGAGGAAAAGGGAAGAAGTTTCAAAAGTACAAGAAGAGCCTCTATTCCAAGGATGAAATTTGTTCATCAGATGATGATGAAGAAGAATCTTCTACAGAAGAAATTCTCTTCATGGCTAAAGAAGAAGACCACACTGAAAATGAAGAACATGTAGATCATTTTGATGAAGAAGAAGGAGAGGTGAACCTTGAAGAAGAACCTATAAGTGCCCTAAGTGAAATCAAAAAACTTGAAGTTGCAGCTACAAGTAGACAACGAATCAAAGGTCAAGATATCTCAAGATCTTGAAAAAGCTGAAAAGAAGATTGTTGATTTAAAAGTTCATATTGAAGAAGCTAGAAAAATAGAAGAAAACAGAAATCAGCTTAAGCTAAAAGAAGAAAATTGTGAAAGACTTGAAGCAAAAATAGTTTCTCTTAGAAAATTAGAGAAATCAATGTTACAGTTGAATCATGAGGTGAAAAATCAGAAAAGTACTATGTCATTGGACAAGATCATTAGCTCACAAAAATCTTTTGCGGATAAAGGTGGTGTTGGATTTGAAGATGGTCAAAGTTCCAAGCCTGCAAAAGAAGAACAGCAAAAGAGCAACTTTGATAGCACAAAAGATTCGCAATCAAAAATCAGATATAGCACTTTCAAGAGACCTCTGATTTCAAGGCAAGCTCACATGACCGGGTTTAACAATTCTTTCTTTTATGGATATTGTTTCTCATGCAATTGTTTTGGACACAAGGCAACCAACTGTAGAGTTTATGCAAGAAGTGATTTCAGATTTATGAATAGGAACTCTTTTGCTCCTTTGATGAATTACAATGTTATGTGCTATAAGTGCAATAACTTCGGTTATACTACAAAAGTTTGTAGAACTGATATGGCATATTTCTCTAAGCAAAGCAAGAAGGTAGAAAAGGAGGACAAAGCAAAAGAAGTTACAAAAGTCTGGAAGGAGAAAGAAGAACCAGTTGAGTCTATGATTGTGCAAACAGCCTTTCATGTGAAAAATGAGAGAGATAAATGGTATATTGATAGTGGTTGTTCTAGAAATATGACGGGAGATAAAAGCAAATTTCTCAATCTCAAAAGAACAAATGGTGGAACGGTAAGATTTGGTTACAATGCATCAACAAGAATTTCAGATAAAGGCGATCTTATTTTGGATGATGGTAAGACCGAGGTTGAAAATGTTTTGTATGTTGAAGGTCTGGAACATAATTTGTGTAATGTCCCCATTCTCGGAATGACACCATGGTGACCTGATTCTAGCCCATCCAGCATTCCCATGGGTTAGATGGCACAATAAGGGAATGATTTTGGCCATGAGAGTTAAATTTTGTTATTAAGATGTGTTTAGGGGATTAAGAGGGAATTATCCTTAATCCAATCAAAGCATAATGTTGATCTTATTTTATCATTATCTCCTGGTCCACTTGTAAGTCAAAGCACACAAGGAGGTCAAAGCAAGCAAGGAGCTCTACTTGCTAGTCAAAGAAAGCAAGGAGGCCTACCTCAAGTCAAAGCAAGCAAGGAGCTCTACTTGTTGGTCAAAGCAAGCAAGAAAGTCTAGTTGTTGGTCAAAGCAAGCAAGAAAGTATATTTCAAGTCAAAGCAAGCAAGGAGGTATATTTGCAAGACCAAGCAAACAAGGAGGACAAGCAAGCAGGGAGGTGAATCGACCTCATCAAATCTGATCAGCTTCTAGAAGATTCCCCTTCCTATGGTGGTTTAGGTGACTTTGTTGGCGTTTCAAATCGCACCTCTGGAATGCATTTTGGAAACGGACAACTATGTGCAGTAAACTGCTCTTTGAATTAGGAGGGGAAGCTCCCTCTTTTGCTGAGTTGCATAAAGAAAGTAATCTAAACTTAAATACGCCTATCTTTTTGGTTCAGCTGCGAGAACACAAGGTTATAGAACACTAGATGTTGCGGCTGAGGTTTTCCCTTTAATGAAACTAGACAGCTACAATTTAACCTACGCTTAAAAAATTTCTACCCTCTCAAGTAAACGCAGAGCAAGAGAGTTTAGAAATGGACGAGTTTGATTTCTGACAAAGATAATTAAATAAGCTATTCTTCAACATATGTTTTAAGGCAAGCTGAAAAAGAGATCATAAAAGCATTACGGAAATACGAGATCTTTATTTCAAGGCAAACAAAGCACGCTCAAGATTTCATTCACTTATACTTCTAACACAAAAACAAATAGACTGAAATTTGAGATATTTATATTGGGGCAGACAAAGCACGCTCAAGATTTTATTTACTCAAATTTCTGGAACAAGGATTACAACTTCGGGACAGCAAGTTGTAGCAACACACTTGCAACATGCGATCAACCTAATTATAATCAACACAACACATGCACTAAACAAGTATTTGTAGCTAAAGAGGCATGCAAACTTGCTATTTACACAAAGTGAACAATACTGAATAACAAAGAGAAGGTACTAAAGACACTTATGTCTTGTTATCACAAGCACGGTTAAACTAAAATGAGCAAACACTGCTCTTATTTATAATTAAGTAGAGGAGTAGGAAACCCTAAAATCTCCTTGCTTTTACAACTACTGCTTGCCAACATGCAAGCTTTATTTCTAAATCTAGAAAAGATAAAACATCTAAACCCTAGAAAGCTTTTTAAAAAAGGAAAGTGCCAACTCGTGACAACTTGTTACAATGTTTTCTTTCTATCCTCAAAGAATGGATAAGATTTGAGACAAGAATAGAAAGAAAGCGTGGAAGGTGCTTCTAGAAGAAAGCAGATTTAAAGCTCAATCACATCCGCTAAAAAGCGGGCAACTTCATCTATAGTAGGAGTGTTGATGCTATTAATGGCAAAATGTTGTTTTTCTAGGATTTCTTCGCCATCTGTAATTGATCTCAAGAAATCTTCACTCTCATTGGCCGCTTTTTCGAACCTCACTGACATCATGGAAATCATCATCATTCTCCCAACACTGCCATCGCTGCCATGCAATATGCTCTGAAACTCAACTTGGACTACGTCAAGCCCAATGTAGGAACCATCCTCAAGGCAATACTGACAAGGAATTGCTGCAACTACTTCTTTGATGAACCTAAGAGTATCAACAACTCTTTGTTTATACGCTGCAAACTCCTCGAATATTCTGACATATGTATTCACCTTGAAAAGATGACTTTCTTTCCACTCCAGGATTTGTCTTTTATGTTCTCTCGCCATTGTAGAGCCACAAGCCATCTCTAAATCTACAATTATGATTTTGTGCATTGGCTTGAACTCAGCTATCAGCTGTTCAAAATCCTGGATACCTTGACGTAAATCATGAGCTTTGTATCTTAACTGGAAGACCTGTGTTAGAAATTCTTTTCCTCTGTTGATAATCACTTCAACCCACTCATTAGATTGTTTTCCACAAATAACTAATTGTCTTAATTGTTGTTGATCAGCTGGTGTTTCTAAGACTTGAGGCAGCAACTGAGTTGTTTGTGAGGTGCCTTGGATAAGATTTGATATACATAACCGGAGTTGACGATTTTCAGCCTTGAGGGCTGCCTTGTCTTCTCCATCCTTTTGCACTCTTTCTTGAATGTTTTCTGTTACCATTTTAAACAAACTCATATCAGCATGTTGAGTACTTTTACCAAGGTTTGCTTTGACCATGATAAAATCGTCAACATCCACCTCATCTCTGATTTTATCTTCAAGAGGAGAGGCGTGGTTGTCTCTATGACCATTTCACCCTCAAGATTCCTCTCAAAATGCATTTGTTTCTTGGCCTTCTTCTTGGGTGTTTCCTGATATATACTAAGGTCATCAATATTCACCTGATACGAAGGCCTTCTTCTCGTCCTTCCCAAGGAGCTCTCAAGCCAAGATGTGGTATTTCTACTAACATCCAAGGGAGGAATAATTGTAACATTGGCCTCTACCTCCTCGTCTTCCAAATCAATGTGAATTGGCAAAGACCTAGGAGATGGTAAAGTTTCCTGTATCGAAGGTTCATCATGTTGTACTTCTTCTTTAAGTATGGGCTCTGGTGGAGGAACTTTTGTTTCAGCTGTAGGCTGCTCCTGTATAACAATCCCTGTATAATCCAACCTTCTTTTAGCACTCTTTGCTGATCTACTGCCCTTTGTGACCTCTTGAGGCTGAACTTTTTCATTGTTCTTTGGTTGCACTCTTGAAGAAGAGGGAAGAGATGAATGTTTCTTTGGTGGCTCTGCTACTAGAATAGACTCCCTTCTCTTTAGAATCAAGAAAGTCTCACTGTACTCTACCACTTGTCTTGTCCTTTCTTCCACTGTGATACATTCTTTATGAGCCCAGTTGACCTATGGAAGAGGTTGTTGCTCAACCTTATTTCTAGTATAGGCTGGGAGAATTACATCCCCATCATCATCTAACAACCCTTCAATATCTTCTGATAAGCAATCTTTCATCTGATGAAGGGTTAACCTACTGTGACTTCGCCTTCGCACCTCATACTCATCTCTGCAGTTAGCCCAAAAGTCCTCAAGTGCGGGCATATGAGCATAGTTCTGACCAAGTCTAGATGCATAGAAGCCATGGAGATCATATGATCATCTCTCGCTGAAAGGCTTGAGACCAAATTTGTCTAACTCGTTACCCATTAGTTTAGCTTCCGCGGATGATCTACAAGTGTAAATGCCTATAGCAAAAGGAAAGCTAAAGGCTGGTTTCTTTTTGTTACGCAGACTGGTGTGAACAACTGATATCTGCCTGAAGAATTCCATGCATACTACCTCATCTGATGGATACCTCGGTAACATAAGTGGAGCTCCTGAATAACCGTACACCTTTAAGTAAGTGAAGCTGGCAAATTGAATAAACCAATCTGCCCATTTTGATATTGCAGCCCTGGCAACGAATGAGATGTGAACATGTAGCTCATTATCTAGGTCTTGCACTATGTAAATCAAGAATGCTTCATTCACCCTTTTGTAGTGACGTGATGCAACAGTGAATTCCAACTGAGTATAGTAGTTGTAGACATGTTGAATATTTAAAGAACCCTCCGTGTTTAACCCTCTGAATTTACCTTGATAGGCAACCAAGTAGACTAGGTAGGAGACCATGTGAAATGCATGTCTATGAAAATACTCAGTTATCTGATGATGTAAGCAATCGCTGATCAATGTGGGCCAGTCATAGAACTCTGTCTTTTTCATTATATGAGGTATCACATAGAACATCCAAGGCTGAAACCTTGTTGCATCTGCTTGACCTGTAACTCGATTGAGTAGGGTGATTATGATGGCGAATTCATCTTTGAACTGTCCTCTTCCAACATCCTTTGGCAATGTAGAATGTTTCTCTTTCAGCCACCTATGTGCAATCTTCTTGTTGTACTTATCCCGATGTTCTTCCCATATCCTTTCACATTCTTCTATGTTGATGGTGACACTTCCAAGCCATGGTGGAATGGAGAAGCATTTCTCAATCATGTCTGGTTTTAGGTTGCATATGATTCTTCCATCAACTGACTGTATCTCCCTTGTAGCTGGATTATAATGCTTAATGCAAGCAATTATGAACTCTAAGCTCTGTACTGAGAAGGGTATGGATGCTACTGCAGGAAGACCTGAATGGCCAAGATGCCTAATGGTGGTGTTGCCTGCATCTTCTAAAGGACGTAAATTGAACACTGGCTTGATATGATGCAAGTCTGTCTCGGCTGTTTCAATGAAATCGTGGTACAGTATTGTTTTGGTCTTGAACTCTGCAAGAGTGTATTCCATTCTGAAAGACTTGAAGATTGACAATAAACACGCCTAGGTTCTGACAATTTTTAGCAAACCTTCTAAATTTAGCTTGCTGATTTTTTTTCCTCCAACGGACGAAATTTTGAGATTTTGTCTGAGATATGGGTTTTGATTAGAATTTCGTTGCAAGTCAACCCAAATCGTCCGTTTTTGAAAATATGAAGTGAAGACTGAAAAAGCAGCAAACCCTAATTTTCTCCTGAAAAAGCTGGCATCTGGGTATTGTTCTTGAGCATATTTCAGATGGACCCAGTTGATTAGATTTTGAAAACCCTGGCTATTGACTGAAAAAGCAACAACTTTTAGTTTCTCTGAAAAAGCTAAGGTATGGGTTTTGTCCAAAAGAAGGTTTAGCGTGGACCCAGAAGACTAGAAATGGATGAATATGAAGTTTTCCCTGACATGCAAAATAAAAGCAACTGCTGCAACTTAGAGGAAATTCTTCAACAATTTGTCCAGAAAATAGAACAAAAACGGATCAACTTGATGAAAATTAATAGTGTTAGCCTTCTCCTTCACAAATTTGATGTTCTTGATGAGAAAATACGAAAAAGGAAGCTCTCTTCGATTGTTGATCTGAAATTTTATGAGAAACCAGCAAGTTAGGGTTCTTGACTCTTGAAAAATATAGGTTTGAAGCTGCTGCTCTGTTTCTCTTTGAAGGCACCTGCAAGAAAATATGAAAAATAATACATAGAGGTGTCCTTAAATAAGTTTTTGCTTTGAAAACAGCTTCTCAAACCCTAAATTTAGTTCATGCCTTGAGCAAAAGGCGTTTTTCCTTCTCTTTGAAAATTTTGAAATTTCTCAAAAATAAACTAAGTCATGAAGAGTTGGGCACCCTTTTTGAGGTATGCCATTCTTTTTCCCAGACATAGCCACTTTTTTCATCATTTTATCTTCTGTTCATTTTTCAACCTTGTTTCAGCTCTGTCTCCTAGCTTCTTGACTTGTCCGACAAATGAACTGATCATTCCATTGCGGAGCCTGATCGAATCTAACAATATTGTTCTGGAGACGTCATTGGCTAAAAACTTCATTTATCCCTTCGAAATGTCAGGTGCCTATCCTTGATAAGGGCGCCCATTTTCTCCACAGTTAGCCATTTTCATGATATTCAAATTTATGCTTGCATTCTGACCTTCAGATGAATTCGTGATTTCGGGTGCTGTATTAATCGGAACAATTGGCTGACGGATTCACTGGGTAGCTGAGATGATTCTAGAAGGGGTCCTCTGGATACCTTATCTCCGGAAATTGACTTCTGGTTGCTCAAAACCCTAGGCGCCCTTCTTGAAGTATGGCGCCCATAGCTTCCAGAGTTGGTTTATTTTTGAATTTCCACTATTGCTTTCAACTTTCTGCCATTTCTCACACTTTTCTCCTCTGTTTGCTTGGCGATATCTGATGACTTCCGACTCTGACGGACGAGCTGATGGATTCGTTGGAGAGCTGGATCCAATCTAACGAAGTCATGTCGGAGAAGTCTTCTGCAAATTTGATCATTTAACCCCTTAAAAGTTTGGGCGCCCTTTTCCTTCAGGGGCGCCTATCTTCTCCAGACTTAGAATTTATTTTGTGTTCTTCCTCTTTGAATCTTTTAAAATATCTTTCTCTGTGACCCCTGTTTGTCTTGGATTTGTGGATGACTGGATAATCTGACAAACGTGCCGATTGATTCGTTGCAGAGCTGGGATGATTCTGAGCAACATCGATCTGGAGACAAAAACCCTAATTTTGGCTTTTGACTTCTTGAAAAGCTGGGCGCCTTTCTCCTTCAGGGGCGCCCATAGCTGGCAGTGTTAGAAAATTTTATCAACTTTTCAATTTTACCTTGTAAAACATGTCTCCCTTGTCTTTGACTGCCAAGATAAAAAATATTCTAAGGCATTGAAACATGGGCACCTCTTCTTGACTGGGGCGCCTAAAATTTCCAGACTTAGGCAAAATTTGGCATTTTCCATTTTTCAAACTTCCTTAGCTCGTTCATTGTTTCTCGTGCACATTGTTCATTGACAGCCTCTGTTTGATGCTCGAACGCTTGATTCTGACACCTGGCAGCTGACTGGCCTCCATTGATGACTTTGGATCTCCAGAAAAGCTTCTGAAAAAGCAGAATAGACCCAGTACAGTAAAACTGATCTTTTTGTGATTCTAACTGCACCAACCTAATGAGGAAGTATTTTAAGCCAATCAAAATCAATCTTAATCCTAACGGTCAAACTTTCTATTTTTAGAAAATTTTACAAGTATCCATTTCATAAAAAACCTAGAAAAAGTTTCTATTTTTAGAAAACTACTAAAAAGAGAAATTTTCCTAAAATTTAGGGATGAAAAACTGAAATCTGGGTATTGTAGGTTTGATCTTTTTGAACTGACCTAGATTGTCAGATTTTGAAATTTTCAAATTTATGACCCCCATGCAAGACATGTAGACCTCAATTTCGACCTTTTCTGACAGATTTAACAGTATCTCGACTCAATTCTTCAAAATGCCTAAGTCCAGCAAAAATTTTAATTTTGGGGTACAACAGACTTAAGGGAGAAGCTACCAAAAAATAGTATTTTAAGATCAAATCTGATCTCTTCCTTGGGCGACTCAAGGAAGCTTCCAAAAATAGAATTTTATAATGCTCAAAAAGGCAAAAAGGCAATCAGATCTTCTTAGGATGGTTTGGGGAAACTTAGCCTAGAAGAAATTGAATATTTTAATGGAGCAAATCAGATCCTCTTTAGGGTGACTTGGGCTAGGTGCCTTAGCCATGAAGTAAGTGAATATTTTATTGAAACAAATCTAATTCTCTTCTTAGGGCAGTTTTGCTTTGAGGCCTTATTTAAGAAGGCTTGGAAGGTTGAGAAAGGCATGATTTGTGTTGCTATTCTGATTGAAGAGAGTTGTCTCTTGAATGAAAGTAATTTTCAGTCAATTCAAGGTGCTGCTCCCTTGAATATTGTGGTATGGTGATGGCCCCATTCCACCATGTGAGATGAATTCAAACAGAATTCATCATAGAGTTTAACCAGATTGTTGTAAGTGAAATTTCAATTGCAGATTTGGAATTTTGTTGGTGTCACTTTCATCAATTTTGCTAGAGGAGAGATTTCAAGTGGTTCGCGTGGCAAAACAATGGTGGAGAGTTCACCTCAAATGAGTTCATAGATTTTTGTGAAAAACATGGGATAAAAAGACAATACTCAGCAGCAAGAACACCACAACAAAATGGTGTGTTTGAAAGTCAGTCCAAGAAATGGCTCGTAGCATGTTGAATGAGTCAAAGGTGTGTGATTCTTTTTGGAGAGAGGCTGTCCATATTGCTGTTTACATTCAGAATTGTGGGCTGATTAGAGCAAAACACAACAAGACTACATATGAGTTATGGAAAAGTAAGCCTACTTCAGTTAAATATTTCAGAGATTTTGGAAGTCCATGTTATATTAGAAGGGATGAAGATAATCAAGGGAAGTTTGATCCTAGGGTTGATTAAGGGATTTTCTTAGGATACTCTTCTAAAAGTAAAGCTTATAGATGTTTTAACAAGAGATTACACAAAATTGTTGAGAGTGCAAATGTGAAGGTTCATGAAGATACTCAGCCAAAAAGAATATTTTTCCAAGGCCCCAAAATTCAAAAATAATAAAATATTATTTGCTTAATTTTCCTTGTTCACCTTAAGAAGGAACATTACAATCCTCCCTTCTCAAAATTGCTTGTCCTTGAGCAATGACAAGCATACCACCACCTGGATCTCATATCATCACACTACCATATGTATCAAAATTGAGGAGATAGATGTACCTCAAGAAACTATCAACATCAACCAACTCTCCAACTTCAAAGGATTCCACATGAATGTGCAAGATGCCCCTCGTAGGTACATAGAAGAACATATCAGCCCTCCTATGTTGTTGTTATAAATCAAAACAGCAACCTCCCAACTGAAAATTAGACCCAAGTGAGTGCAAATATCATCACCAATGTCATATGATGATAGAGTATCATCCATACGCCATTCCCCAATGATGAAGAGATGATCCAAACCTCTCCAAAACACCCAAGCAGCTGATGTCCTCCAAGTAGCCTGCTGGATTTCCATGTGCAATAAGGTAGAACAGCCATCTATTAGCAAAGTATGGAGTGGATCCTCATGAACTAGGGCAGGAACACCAAGATCTTCATCCTTTCTTCCAATCCCTATGACATAGTCTAGCTTGAACAAAAGCATTAATAACTCAAAACCAAACATTATAGCAATACCTCCATACCTTGTGTCAAAGTGCAGCTTCATCTCCCAAGTATGCCCAATGAAGGCAAGTGTCTCCATGGCATGCATCACAAATATTTGAAATAGGGCAGCCTCCAACGCTACCAAAGAATCAATGTGATGATAAGATTGCACTTTGTTATTAGCCAACTCTTCATCTTCAAAAAAGACCAATGAATCACAACAAACTGAATCACTTATGGCTCCCTCTCCATGTGAACATTTGGCACTAGTGTATGCTCCATAATGCCATCCAAGTCTATGATGTGAGCCTTCAAATGGCTCTCCAAAAGAGGTGATTCCAAATCCTCATAAAACAAGCTACATGTACAAACAAGGAATTTTGAATCATACCTCAAACCTGATTGCTCCACTTGCTTGGCAACCATACAAGGCTCATTCCTCATATGCCACATACTCTAAATCTTCTTTGCCTCTCTCATGACATGTTGTACTAACTTGGTCCTCTTGTGTCTTGGACACACAAATAAGACCTCATGTTTGTCTCCCAAATTAGTGCCAACATTAGAAGTAGATTTCTTACTATCATCCTCATGAGTAGGAGCAGCCAATTCAAGATTATGCATAACCCAAAGATCATTGTTTCAAATCAGAAAATCAAAACAGTTATCATACCTTTCCATAATATCTTCATTCGAATTTGCATCCATGATGTGTGCCATAAGTCCTGAAAGTAGGGAAGCCTCATGCTTCACCAAAGAGACATCAATATGATGGGATTGTATCTCATCGCAAGTGAACTCCTCAAGTTCTTCATGAGTGACCAAATACTCAACCAAATTTGAACCACCAATGTTTCTACCTATACATCCATACATCACATCGTTGACTAGTCCAAAAGGTGTATGCTCAGCTATCCCATCCACATCTATGATTTGAGCCTTCAATGGGCTCTCTAAAAGAAGTAACTCATGATCCTCATGATGTAAACTATGTGTATAAACAAAAAAAATTGAATCATACCTCCTTTCATGTTCACCCAAATCTAAATGTTCTCCTTCCTTGCTGACCTCAAGAAGCTCATCCCTTGCATGCTCAACCTTGACACATTCTTCCCTTGGAAGAAATAGTGATCTAAGATATGATTCCCTTTGTTGCCTTGCATGATCTAGATGGTTACAACGTTCCTTGATCTCTTGCAAGTGCTGTTTAGTTTGGGCAGCCAACAACTTTTCTCTCCTAGCTCTTTGCAACCACCCTTGTGTCTTCTTCACATCTTCCCTAGTATGATATGCAAAATCAGAACTTTTGTGGCTTGGACCCACCATACATTCCTCATTTTTGACACTCACATCTTGAGTGCCAACATTGGAGGATCCCTCAACACCATTCCCCTCATGTGGCATAGCTGCAATCTCATGGTTATGCACAGAAATATGACTACTATCATAAAACAGAAAATCATTATGTTATACCTCTTTGTAGTGCCTTCAAGAGATTCAAACAAGTCTTCATCCTTTGCTAATTGCCCATCGTCAAGTGCTGGTCCAAGAGATGTCTTCAATGGAAAATCAAGTGTCTCATGCACCATAATTTATGTCCAATGGCTGCAAGCTAAATCTTCATGTGTACAGATGACTTCATCATGGGATACTCTATGTCCTTCCATGTCTCCACCCTTTGTTATCTTCCAACAAAGCTTATCATCATGATCTTCTGATTCTTGAAGAGCCCTTTGAGTACTCCTCAAGGAATCCACTGCATCCTCAAGCTCAAGGGTGAGCTTGTCCACCTCATCTTCTTTTCTTCTCAAAGCATCTGAGTATATCTCACCAAGTGTGAGGAGATGATCTCTATCTACAAGTAAGTGTAGGTAGTTTTGACTTCACTACCACCAAAGCCTCCTTCAATTTGTGCAAGTCATCAAGAGATATAACTCCTTCAAAATCTGCATGATTCCCTAGAGCCTTCCAACACAAACCTGCCATCATCTTATGAACATGATCAAAATGAGCTAGGGCTGCCACAATCTTACCTTCATTTACCTTCAATTGTCCTTCCAAGTGATGTGACTTATGAGACCCATCAACTCCATTAAAAATTTATGTTTGGTCTTCATAAATGTGCACCTCCAAATCAGCTTCCTTCATGACATCTTCTTCATTACATCCATGTGTTGAAACTAGGTCATCATCATGCTCCATCAAAGGGTCACCATCAAAGTAGTGAGTAGAATCTTCTACATCATGATTTTCCTCAAGGGCTGATC
Source organism: Sequoiadendron giganteum (assembly GCA_007115665.2). Taxonomy (NCBI): domain Eukaryota; kingdom Viridiplantae; phylum Streptophyta; class Pinopsida; order Cupressales; family Cupressaceae; genus Sequoiadendron; species Sequoiadendron giganteum. The sequence goes on from CM021102.1 coordinate 841,627,355, forward strand.
TAGAAAGTGTATGTACAGCTATGATCTCCTTAACCACCAAGTGATCCTCCATATCTTGCAATGTCAAGTCAGTCTTATCCAAACCCCTTTGTTCACCACATACTGAAATTTCCGAATTGCCATCATATGTACGAACAACATCCATCTCAAAGACACCCAGACCACAATTTGATTCCTTGCCAAAATGATGTAAAGGTGATGAAGCAATGTTAGGCTCAATTAATGGAACATCACAAGAACCCATACCTTCATGTAGTTGATCTAACACGGCTGGTTTGACAACCTCCATGGTGGTATATTCTTCAATCTTCATATGCTCTTCATTTGTAGCTTCAATAGGTGAATCTCCTTTATCCTTGTCCCCATAGGGCTGAAAAGAACTTTTGAACATGTCTTCTTTAGGGCTGCATATTGACTGTTTTTTGTCCTCATAATTACTTGCAGGTTGTAACTCATACAAGTGCTTCTTCTTTCCTCTCTAAATTTTTTTCATTGATAACTTCTGATTTTTCTAACTCATCCCTCAATTTTCGAAGTGCAACCACTGTCTGTTGTTGAAAAGTTTGCAACACCTGTGAAAAATTTTCCCATGGTTGATCATGCTTCTTTGGTTTCCTCTCTTGCTTGCTTTTCTTCTTATCCTTCCAATACTCCATATAGCAATCGAAGGAGAGATCATTTCTAACCTCTTGTGGAAGTGTATTGTATTCACCATAGGCAACCATTATATCATCAATAACATGAGTTTCCATGACTCCAAACTTTCTAAATCACATACCCAATAGGCTGGCAAGATCAAGGCTTTGATACCACTGAAATATCCCAACCAATATGTATGCAATTTTTCTGATTTTTGCAATACAAAATGATGCCCTAATTTTCTGATTTTTAACTTCTACTCAAACCCTTGTTGCTGATAAAAAATTCTGAGTTTACACATACATTAGCAGCAGCATTCAATCATCCCAATAGCATCAAAACTCATAGCAGATTTGCTTAATCATGAACAAGTATGAAACCAACACAATAGATCACCAAGACATCCACCATCACATGCCAAAATTCTGATATTCTAATATCCAGTTTGCTGCTACATATCAGACCTAACTATTGATACAATTACACATTGAAATGGGCTACAAACATGCCCAACAACATATAGAAGTTTATTGATATGAAGAAATTCCAAACTATGCAATGAAAATGATCTCCTACTCTAACCCTAGCTGGGCGAATAGCTCCAGCTCACATCGATGCAAACGAAATGCAAATATTTGATGAAAAATGACTTCAAACTCTACCCCAAGGGTGCACTGGCCTGCTGGTCTAATTATAGGGTTTGCAACCCTTGAAAATGTGAAGAATAACTTCCAACTTGCCCAAATTCGCCCCTCCAAACTAATCACCTATGTTGATGCAAAATCTGAGCATGAAACTATCAAAAATCTCCATTGAAGCGCATGTGAACCTCCATCATGAAGTCCTCCATTAAAGAGCTAGGTTTTCGTCCAACTCCTATATTCTTAAGGGTTTTCGTCCTTAGAATAGTCGCCGAAGTGCAAATCAGAAAAGCAGAGATAATTCGTTGATTGTCTAAATGCCTCCAAATGACCTTGTATTTATATCAATCCTCCTTATGCCTCTCAATCTGGCCGACCCAACTTGGGCGCCAATTTTGCAATTTAAAATTGTTTTTAATTTTATTTTTTTCCTTCTTTTGGGCGCCAACTTGTCTTTTTATTTTTATTTTTATTGGTTTTTTCACCTTATTCCTCCAAAAAGGGGCCGCCCTGTTGATGTTGTAGCTTCGGGCTACATACTTCCGCCTTGCTTGTTGAACAATAAATTTCATATAGCCTAACAGCTATTTATTTATTGCATCTATTAAAGTGAAGAGGCGCTTCACTTGGCATAATATTTATTATGTATTTGGGCCGACTTCTTTATGATGGCCAACCTATTTAATTATTGTAAAATCCTAATGAGGCCGACCTCATGAAGAGTCACTTTGTTTTGTATAAATACAAGGTGATGATCTCTCATTTGATCATCAAGTTCATTCTTTCATATTCGCACTCCTAGAAGAAGTTCGCACTTGAGCAGCAAATCATCATCTTGAGCAGCAGATCATCATACTGATGCAGCAGATTGATCTCAAGGAGAAACATGTTCATTTCTGTATCTACGCATCTAGGAGAGGTGCTATTATTCATTGTATCAAATTCGGCATTGTGTTGTGCCTGAGTTGTAAGCAGATTTCTGCTCTTATTCCTTGAATATATAAGCGATATATTTGCTAGGTTTTTCTCCCTCGAGTAGGAGGGTTTTCCCAGGGTATCTTGTGGTGTTCATTGTCTTATGTGTTGCATTTTCTGATTACTTTCATTTCTGATCATAAAAACTAACACACCCAAGCCCATACAAAATATATAAAATATTTTGCCTCCTCCAAAATTCATGATAAATCAATTAAACCCTTTTTCCATCATCTTCACACCAAATAAAAATTATTTAGGCCAAAAAGAATATTTTTTCCTATTTTTCCAAGGCCCCAAAATTCAAAAATAATAAGTTATTATTTTTGCTTAATTTTTCCTTGTTCACCTTGAGAAGGTACATTATATGTCATGTCTCTTCCGGCTTCCCAATTGGTCAGCAGTAAATCAATTTTAAAGCCCAATTATTGCTACACTTAGGTGCTCCAATAGAGTACCTTTTTAATTATGTAATTAATTAATATTAAGTCACTTTTTATTTAATTTTGTTTTTGGAGGGAAAAGTAAATTAAATTAAGGGCCCAATTGTATTGCCTATGAAGGCAAATATATCACCCTCATTTTGTATCAGAATTATTATTTTCAAAAACTCAAATTTTCAATTGAAGCTCTCAAGGACAGAAACCCTTGGTAGCGTAGTCTAGGGAACAAAAACCCTTTGGAATCACTGGTCAGGTTGAGGACGAAAACCCTCAATCTTTTGTGGTCTGCTGGCTACAAAATTTATTGGCTGTTTGGACAAATTATAAACAACTTAGTGCCAAATTTGGACTGGTCTTTTAAGGTGAATTGCTTAGCTTGGGACAGCACCAATGCTGCTGGAAAATATACTGGTGTGCACCTTAGTACGGTCCGAATATTTTAACTTATGTCACCACCTGGCTTATGCTTGCATTCTGATTTCTAAACAGTTTGTGTTAATGGTTATAGATTGCAATTATTTCATTTCTCCTGTGCTCATTATAGATCTGCAATATTAAGCAGTGAATTATTATTATTAGTATTAAACCCCTGGGTAGTAACACTGACCCTCTGCAGTCTATGTGATTTATGAATAACCTTATGTTGTGAATGGTTATTGATAGGTGCAATTTGAGTTAATTAATTAATTAATGCATATTGCCAACTGGGTCAACAAATCACTGATTACCTTCATAATACAATATACAATTCATGCATGCTATGTGCCATTCGTTCTATGTTTATAATTGATGTATATCGCTGTTGAGGAATCATACAAAGGGGTGATGTGGAATCTACTGCACTAGAATGTATATATCGCCACTGTTTATGGGAGAATGGTATATTAAGTTAGATCTTATATAAAGCTGGGACTGCCTGCTACCACTCTTATAAACTCAATTAAGATTTAATTTCTGCATAAATACTGATCTTAAACCTGGCTGTAGCTGGCATTCATACCAAACCCAGGGATTGGTTTAGTCATAGCTATTTCATCATTAATTCTGTGTTAATACTTTGCTGCATAGGGTTCCATATAATATATGATATGACCGGTTTGGCAAATTGAAAAGTGTCTGATATTGTATACATACTGTAGGTTTCCTTTATTTCTGCATTTAGCCTAGGGATTGATCTAATCATGTCCAGTTTCATTTTGTGATCTACATGCAATAACAGCTATCCGGCAGTTTAACAATTTACATATTTGTTTAGCTGTAGCCCAGGCTTGTATTTCACAAATTGGTATTCATTGTAAGTTTTTCAATAAATCAAAAAAAAAAAGGAAAAATACAAAAATTTCATATATATTAGGGAAACCCTCGGCCGGGACATTACAGTATATAGTAAAAAAGAACTACAGACTGGAGCACATCAAGCACCCAGATATCCAAGCAAGAAAGAAACATAAACATATATTTCATAAATGCACAAAAACACCGACTATGTCATAAACATCACAAATGACCAGAGAGAACCTCCCAATCAATAGTGACGATCATTCAACAATATAGACCAAGTTATATGTTTTTGCCCCTTAAACATATATCACATTTTCGCGGGGGGAATGTATTTTCCCCGTAGAAACTCGAGAGATAAAATTTAGTTATTGCTTTTTAGAATTGGGGAAAAGGGAGTAGCAAAATAACTCATGCTGTGAGCTAATTAAGGATGATGACAAGAAAATCGATAAGTTCCTACGAGTGCAAACCTAATGCAGGATAGCAATCCTGTAGATTGTTTTAGTAAATTGCAGACTTGACACCATGCACTGATGTACATGATGCCCTGACTAACAACTTGTCCTGGACCATGTTCAAAGAAAATAAGGTATTTCAGAGGGGATTGCAAAGAATGTGTGTAAGGGTTAGGACCAATGGCAACAGCGACATGCAATTCACAAGGTTCTTCTGTCAACCTTCATGTCTCTAACTACTTTATGTCATCTTTAAGCGCTATGTATAATTTTGAAGCTCAAAGGGACACTTTTCTATACGGTTTAGAGTTCAAATTTTCCGTAATCATATGGAATAGAAGCATTGCACTGAAATTTACGGTAAAAGAACAACTACCAAGTCTCTATATGTGCAGAAACCTGATTAAATCTGCCTTCTACCTGAGATAAAAACTAGCAAGATATAAAAATTGTGGAAAAGAACACAATAATATCAAAGAGATGAATTGAATCATTAGAAACTTCCAGATTTAGGTATATGTTTGTTTCAGGTTAGAAAATACTAACATGGACTCATCGTCGGGGTGGGCAGTAACCAGCAACACATTCAGTTTCTTTTTCAGTCCCTTGTCATCTGCTATTAATATAAGATTAAGCGTGTTATTTAGCAATCCAATCGGGCGAAGGAAAGTTAATAACAACTCACCATGAAGCAAGAATGGAGATTTGGCTTTGGAAAGAGACTTTGGTGACATCCAAAGCTTCAAAAATGAAGCAATCCATAGCAGAGCGAAGGTAATGGAGATAAACCCAACAGTGCCCATCGATGTAAAAATTGAAGCTAGGAAAGTTTGTTGCAGCCCATGCCTGTTGTCCTCCGTGGTTGAGAATTTTTCTTTACGACTTTAAAATTGGTTTTGGTTTTCAAATCAGGCCACATTTTATGTTCGTTTCGAAAACGTCGACGCAAAAAAAAAACAAAATTAAATATATTTAGAAAAATTTAGTAGATATTGTTAATGATGTCTTTTAAAAAAAAATCTTAGTCAAAGAGGTACGAGCATAGGTCTATGTTTCTATATATGGGTAGCAAAACAAACTCATGGATTATATAAAAAAAAATTAAAAAATATAACAGAATAATTAAAATAGTTAAGGATAAAAAAAATTAAATTAATTGAATTTTTTAGAAAATAGATGATTTATTGTTTAAAAATTGTAATATTAAAAGAATTTTTTTTCTTTAAAATTTATTTAAATTTTATTTGAAAATTTAACAAATTTATATATTTTCTAATAATTCTACATGAATTTAAAAAAATCTAAATTATCAGGAGAAATATCTAGTCGTACTCTACAAGGAGTTGCTAGGGTTCTGATTTTTCATGATGAAATTCTAATTAGTTTGTATCATTTGTTTCTTGAGCATGTCACTTCATAATTTTAAAACCTAAAATCTCCTACATAACACCATTTCATTCTAACTCATCTACATGAATTGTAGAAACATCGTGAATAAATAGTTCTTTGGTTGATCTTTCGCCTTAAAAAAAATTAATATTGACTGATGAAAAAATAATAATAAAACACAAAAATTGTGTTTAAAAAAGACTTACAAAATTGATCAACCTAAGAATATGGTGGGGACAAAAAGGGATATCTTAAATCACCCATATTTTATTATAAGTTTTTTCAATTATTCACAAAGAAAAACATTGGAGGCTTATCTCAAAGTCAGTGATAAGATGCATGTTTGTAATGTGAAAGTGATGGGAGAATGTTATATTTATCAAGTTTTCACTATTCTAATGGATGTATTTCTCTTCAGTACTTTATTAGATATATTTTTTATAAAAGTAGTGATGGATGGGCTTCAATCTTTGAAATTTTGTAATTGTGTCTATAGGGAAATAAGTATAGGTGGTATATGGAATTTGAGGAGTTAAATTTTTTATTTATGTTTCATTTGTTAAATTTTGGTTTATGTTTCATCTTGAACATAATCTTGTATTAGAGGATTAGATTAAAATAGTGAAGTACTCCTAGTAAAAAAATAGTCACTTGATCATTAAGATTTTATTGCCAAGTCTAAGTACTATTGCACATGTTGGTTATCTTGTTTAATTATGATGAGAATCTCAAACTTTGTTGAATGATAGATGAATTATCACAGTAATGTATAAAGATTTATGGTCCACTCACAATGTGTTCTCTCTCAATTAAATAAGGTGAAGTTCTATACTTTAACTCCAAATTTTATCATTGTTATGTGAATAAGTTTGTATTTGGATTATTTTTAACATGATGCTTGAGAATATTGAAACAAAAATCTCATTGAATCCCTCATTTTCTCTTCTTTAGCCCTCTAAACTATAAAACATAATTAAAGTAGAAGGAAAGGGACTTTGCTTGTATGGCTCATTGTGTTAAAAAATAGCCTTATGAGGAATCAATTATATTGTTACTCTGTTTCATGATTAAAGGAAAACTAAAATGATTACAGTTAGTAATACAAACCTAAAGAATGGAGGACATGGTGACTCTAATGCTAACTTGGTAAATTATCTCTTGGTTCAAGTAAATTTGATTTTTGGAGTAGGAAAATGTGAGAGTGGGAATCGTTGGATTAGGACCCAAGTAGTCAAATCATGTAATATAGAACTATAATAAGAAGTTGTAATTAATGATGTGGAATATAACTATGTATTGAAGTTGTTAGGTGAAATGAAGCATTTGAAGATTTTGTTGAGGATTGTGAAAGGCCAGTGGGGAATATAGAAAGAAGTATGGAGATCCATGTTGGTATTCTATCAAAAATGATTTAAGAAAAAGAATAATAGAATTAGAAAATGAAAGGATAAGACCTTGATTATGCAAGAGAATATCTAGTGATTTTGATTCTACAATATTATGGAGTTTAAATCTATGGGGTTATGGGGTCCTTCTCAAAATATTATATACTTTTTAATGCATGCATTAATTCCAACCTATCCATGCAAGGTAACTAAAATAAAAATAAAAATCTATATGTTGTTTGCCCCCTTTCTAGACATAGATTGGCAAAAGACCCTTAACCTATTTTTAATTTTCTCATAGGTTATTAGAATGTTGCAAAGCAAAAATAATTTAATAATTTTTCAAAAAGGTAATTTCATATTTTATTAAATAAAGGTAACTTTCTTTTTTATTAAATAAAGGCAACTTAGGTTTAGATTATTAAATGATAGTGTAGATTATTTTTAAAAGAAAATGTGATAAGAGAAAAATAATATTAAATTCACTCAAAAATCTATAAAAGAGGGGTTTTTGAAAAGATGAAGGCATCCATTTTGGAAAATAAAATATTCTTTCAAGATGAAATGGAGTTCATCTTTGCTTTAGAGGACAAAAACCCTCGAGTTCTAAATTGAGGATGAAAACCCTTCAATCCATTCGGTGATATCATACATAGAACACACTTGAGCTAAGTTTTGTAGTTGAATAACTTTATGTATTCTTCTATATTAATTTTGTGAGTTATTGCTAGTCATATTTGTACTTTTGGTAAGTTTCTTCTACACCAATTGGTCACATCAATTTGGAAGATTTATATCAACATTTATTATGATCATAGTTGGTTTTACCTCTATTATATCAATTGTATCAATCTAATCTTAGCCATATTTGGTTGTACCTCTTATTATATCAATTGTATAAATCTAATCATAGCCATAATAGCTAGTTTCTATTCAGTGCATAGGAAGGAAAGGGTGTATGGGAGTTTATAGAGAGTGTAATGGCCTAGCAACCCATTTGTGCAACAAATGTAATAGTCATAGTTACTATAACAAATTTATATTAGGTCATCCCTTTTCAAATATCAATCTTGTTATTCATTCAAGGATATATAGACTATGTATGATGCCTCCTGTTTCTTTGGATTTGAAGTTGTTCGTACCTATTTATCATAGTAGTTAAGTGGTTGATTCCTATGGTGGTTATTTGGTTGTGTTTTTACCTATTCACCAAGTTTATGTTCAATTTGTAGCACTTATTCATTCTTCAATTTTACTCTCAAAAATATCAACTCCTATTATGGGTATTTTATCCTTTGTATGTCAATTTATTAGCTTTCCAACTATTTGACAAAATGCCTTTTTCTAGATCATTAGAAAATAGTTTGTTATAATTATTGAAACTAAAATTAGAAGAGTATGTTATTGATTTATCATTCATAGTGTAAACATATGTGTAATTCATTACCAAATTACCTTTGAATTGTAAGTGTGGACATGGTTAATTATATAAACTTCCATACTACATAAATTATAGAATTGTGTGGCTTACCACCAATAAGTTAGTGTCCCAATTATTGCATATGCTCTCACCTTTCCCACTTCAAGATCTTGGTGATAATAAAGTGTAAGAATTTGCATTTCATACAAACACATAAAAAAAATTTAAAAAGTTAGGGATACTATAGTGGTATTAGAGCTAGTGATCTTGTCAACCTAAGTAAAAGAGTTTAAAATAATTGTTTTGGTATACTTTATATGCAAGGTAGTGATAGAGAATATAGACATTATTCAATGGAAAGGGGAAAAGTGTGATCTCTAGAACCTCCTATTGTAGAGAAAAAATTATGGAATAGTTTGTGAAGAGATTAATAGGAGAAAAAAAGCTATGGCAAATAGTGATGTAAAATTTAATGCCCTTGTTGAGGGCCAAGAAAAATTGACCAATATAATGGCATAGTTGATGCAAACTATATGAAACATCAATGTATGATAAGGCCATCCCATATCATAATGGGGAAGGAACCTCATCAACAAAAAATAATAATAGTCAGGATTCCAAGGTCATTATTGGTTCCATTACTAGACCTATTCAACTTACTTTCCTACAAAGGGAAGAGGGACCTCTAGTGGCTAAAGAAAAAATCTTGTTATGGATGACATCACAACTTATTATTAAGAGTATAAATCTCTTGCACTAGAGATCCAAGTAGAATTGACCCTTACCGATTTTGGAAACCTCACAATTAGGAATAGGCTAATAAATGAGTAAAGGCCCCTACCTAACCAACACAATAGATAATTACTATATTCTCTATGGAAATTATCTCTTCACAATTTTGATGGTTCTAACAAGACTACAACATGAGCCTAGACTTAAAAATTAGATAGTTTTTTATCACTCAAGCTAATGTTTGTAGAGGAAGCCATCAAGTCCACCATTCTACACCTTTATGAGTTTATAAGAAGGCTAATTGAATGATTTTATGAAAAGGATATGAATATCCACTTCAAATAATTGGCCCAATTGAAGCAAATCAATTCAATTGATAGTTATGTAATAGAATTTTAGAAAATATGAGTCATGGTTAATGATGTCTTATAAAGGAGACTTACAATTTTATTTATAGAAGGATTAACTAAACCTATTAAATGGTTAGTTGAAGCCTTTTTTCTACCATTACTTCAAGAGGCTATCAAAAGGGCTCTAACTTTGGAGAATTCTATTCCAAAGAATAAGTTCTAATCCAATCCCCTCATTTTAAGAAGTATTCATAGAAAGGGACTACTCAACCAATGATCATGTCACCTCATATAGATGAATATAGGAACTAAGATAGAAGAAACTATGTTTTACTTTCAATGAAAATTGGGAACTAAAACACAAATGCATTGGTCAAGGCTATGTTCATTATATTGAAGTGTTATCTTGATGAAAAGCTAGAAGTAGAAGAACCTAAATCCAAGATTAACCAAAACCTGAAAGAAAATAAGAGGAAGTGGTTTCATCATGTTCTTTTTACACTCTCTCAAGTACTCCTACATATCCTTTAAAATCAAGGAAGTATTACAAGGAAATAGACTAACAAATTTTATTTATAATGAGGAAATCAATAATTTCATCATTGAAGTATTAGTGAATAAAAGAGGCCTTTTAATGGAGTAATTTGAAGGCTTTATGCAATGGTTGTAGATCATTTCACCGTACCATGCACCAAGAAGATTTCAAAACTAAAAGTCACCTTGGGTAGCCATAAGGTGATAGATGACTTCTACATTGTGAACATAGGAGATACAAAAATCGTTTTGGAATTTCAATGGCTTCATTCTCTTGGAAAACTTATCCAAAACTAATAAACCATGATAATTAAGTTCCAAGTAATGGGAAGAAATTTGTTCTTTGTGGTATGTCTAGTGGCACTCTTAGAGTTGTACTTATAAAAAGAACAAAGATAATTTTCTACCATAGAGAAGTTGCATGGGTAGCTCAATGTTTGGTTACTAAATCTACTCCTACAAAGTGAAAATCATATCATTTTGATATCTAGTCTATCCTAGATAGCCATAGAAAAGTATTCAGTAATACACCTCCTAGAAGGCCTCTTAAGCAAGGTTTCAAACATATAATTGAGTTGGAATAAGGAGTGAAGACAATCATTACCACTCCTTACCACCATCCTAGAAGGTACAAGGAAGATATCAAAAAGACCAACAAGGGGCTATTGAACATGGGTCACATCAGACTTATCTCAAGTCCTTTTACTTCAATTATAGTCTCGGTTAAGAAGAAATATAAAACAATGAGAATGTATTAACTAGGGTGTATTAAATAAAAAGACCATAAAAATAGATACCCGGTTCTCAAGGTTGATGTATTTAATGATGCACTACACAATGTAATCTTTTTCAAAAATAGGCCTTGGATTAGGGTGTCACCAAATCAAATTCTAGGATGAAGACATCCATAATACAACTTTTAGATGTCACTACAAACACAATGAGTTTCTAGTCATGCCTTTTGGCTTAAATAGTGCTCTTTCTACTTTCCAATCATGTATGAATCAACAAATAATGGAGGAAGTTTGTTCTTATATTAGATTTGATGATGTCCTTGTTTACAACAAGACACGGGAAGATTCTAGAGACATTTGGATGAAGTGTTGGGGATATTAGAGGCACTCACACTTTTCACCAAAGCATCCAAGAGTGAATTTTGGATGAAAGAGATATTATACTCAAGTCATGTCATTAGTGCATAGGGAGTTAGATGGACCATAAAAATATATGACCTATCTTAGATTGGCCTTCCCCCAAACTCTAACTCGATTGAGAGGGTTCATGGGACTCTACAACTAGCATAGAAGATTTTTTAAGAGGTTTTCATAATTGCTACCACCCCTAGCTAATCTATTAAGAAAGGAGCCTTTGCTTGGTTAGATGGAATGCAACACACTTTTGATACATTAAAAAAGGTAATGATCTCTTTTCATTTGTTGGAAATTTATGGTTTCTCTCTCCCTTTTGTGTTGGAATGTGATGATCCTAGAGAGGGAATTGGTATATCATTTATGCAAAATAATCATCCAATTTCTTTTGAGAGGTGTGAGCTTAGAGAAGTATAAAAATGGTTCTCCATTTATGACAAAGGGATGTCGGTCATTATGCATTCTTTGACCAAATTCATATACTATTTAGTTGACAATAAATTTATAGTAAAAAATACCATGGTAGTTTGAAGTTCTTCCTTAGCTAGAAGGATTTGAATGAGTAGCAACATAAATAGATGAGCAAGCTTCAATATTATGAATTTGACATAGGATATTTCAAGGGGAAAAAGAACATAGTGGTTGATACTTTGTTAGGAAGCCTGCCTTATGTTCAATGATAGAAATCTCTATTGATTGGAAAGATCATACTTTTGTGATTTACTTTAAAAATCCTTTTATTACTAATATATTAGAAGTAAAATTGTAGGATGACAAATATAGAGTAGAAAATTAGCTCATTTTTTATAAAGGTAGAATTTATCTTGTCTAAGAATCAAAGATGAAGGATAAAATCTTAAGGGAATTTCATGATACCCCTTTGGCAAGACATTTGAGGTATTTTAAAACTTACAAGAAATTTAGAGAGATTTTTTTGGAAGGGTCTTAGGGATGATGTCCGTAGACACATTTAGGAGTGTATGGCATGCCAACATAATAAGGTTGAACAAACTCATACCGTAGGTTTATTACAACCCCTATCAATTCTAAATAATGAGTGAGAAGTTATATCAATGGAATTTATCATGGTAAGGATTGTATATATGTTCTAGTAGATATAATTACCAATTTTTCTCTTTTTTTTCAATTCCTTTGATTACAAGGCACCACAAGTAGCAAAGTTATTTTGTAAGGAAATTTGTAGATTCCATGAGTTATTATAGATAATAGTTAGTGATAGGGATAGTCAATTCCTTAATCTTTTTTGGTAGGAACTCTTTAGATTGACTAGGAATGAACTTACTTCCAATACTAGCTATCACCCTTAGATTGGCAAGAGAAAGTGAAATTAGGAACAAGTGGATAGAGGGTTATCTAAGAAATTATGTATCAAGACAAAAAGGGCTTAGATCACATGGATCCATCTAGGAGAGTACTGCTACAAAACAACAGACTACATGTCCATAGGCATGATCCCCTTCAAGGATTTATATGGAAAAGAGTCACTCTATTTTGTTGACTTAGTCATCACAAATAGTAGGGTTCTTAAGGAAAAATACTTGATTGAGAATAACCAATAAATAATGAAAAAACTAAAGAATAACCTCCATCATGCTCAAAATCAACAAAGAATATTTATAGATTAGTATCACACAAAGTAGGCTTTTGAGGTTGGTGACATGGTCTCCTCAAGACTACAACCATATATGTAGTCATCACTTATGAGGAGTGGGATAGAAAAAATTAAGCCTTAAATGTATGGGTCATACATAATCAAGTAGAGTGTTGGAGAGGCCTGTAAATTAGAGTTGCTTGTAAATTATGTATGGGTCATACATAATCAAGTAGCGTGTTGGATAGGTTGCCTGTAAATTATAGTAGGATACATAATTTCTTCCATTTATCATGCTTTGAGAAGGCACTATGGTAGCCTATTACTCATTTAGCTAAATTACCTCCCTTATATGATGAAGGGAAATTGATGTTGGTCTTTAAATAAATTATTAAATTAGGGAATGAAATTTGAGGAATAAAAACATTGATTGTTTGGTCCAATGGAAGGATCTATCAATAGAGAATGTCATTTGGGAAAGAGAGTTCTAGATCTTAAATCATCCTAACTTGAAATTCCTTGTGGGAAAGAAATTTTGGGACAAGAGAAATTTTATGTCCCCATTTCAGACATAGGCTAACAAAAGACCCTTAGCCTATTTTTAATGTTCTCATAGGCTATTCAAATGTTGCAAAGGGAAAATAATTAAAAAATAATAATTTAAGGTCTAAAGAGATAACATTATGTTTTAATAAATAAAGGAAACTAAAGTTTTAAATTTTTAAATTATAAAGTGTTTAGAGGACTTTTAAACACTTTAATTAGTTTCTAGAGGAAAAAGGTAGAAAAAGGAAAATAATAGTAAATTTCCTTAAAAATATATAAAAGAGGGGTTTGGGAAAAGATGAAGGCAATTGCTTTATAAAAAAAAAACTTAGTTTTTCAAGATTGAATGAAGTTCATCTTTTCTCTTGAGGATGAAAACCCTTGGATTCTAGATTAAGGATGAAAAACCTCCAATCCATTTAGTGACTTTATATAGAGGTCATGTTTGAACTAAGTATTGTTGTTGAATAACTTTATGCATTCATATAGATTGATTTTATGAGTTGATATTGGTCGAACTTGTAATTTTGGTTAGTTTCTTCTACACCAAATTGATCACACTACTTTAGAAGATTTATATTTGCATTCGTATAGATTGATTTTATGAGTTGATATTGGTCGAACTTGTAATTTTGGTTAGTTTCTTCTACACAAAATTGATCACACCACTTCCAAAGATTTATATCAAAATTTATTATTTTTATAGATGGTCATACTTCTTTTATATCTATAGTGACAAAAAAATGTATCCCTTTACATTTTCTCACTTGTTTGGGCCCTCCTAGAGTTAAATTGGACTTAATTGTGCCTTAATTTAGTGTTGTAAAGTGTACCTCTTTACACTTTCACACTTATTTAGGGCTCCCTTAATTAATTAAGCTTAATCATGTCTGAATTGACCCTTTAATTCATTTTCCAAGCCTATTTAATTACATTTTCTGAAGAGGAAACCCAACATTCATTAATGCCTAAACATAACATTTCTAATTGAGTAATGTGTATCCTAGGTTTAGGGACCTAGGAACCATTCTCCCATGGGTGAATGGGTCATCCCTTGACCTTAGGACATAAATTTAAATTATGTTTTTGGTGGTATTTTAATGATTTCAAATCTATAATTCAATGTTGGCTTGTGGTATTTGAATTTTGGGAAATTAGGGATACATATCTATAAATATAAGGTTATTCCACTATGTTTCACCTAGAAATTTGAAGTGAGCATTCCTATAGCAGAATTGATGATCAAGAGCACTTTCAAAGGCATTCAAAGGCAAATTTATCAAAGTTTTATTGTAGCATTCAAGATCCAATTATCATATCAAAGTCTTCTTGCAGCATGCATGTTTTTGGAGCTAACATATGTAGGTTTCATGATCAAATAAAGCATTCAAATAACTATTTCAAGCAAGATTCAAGTATCAAGATCCACATCCATTTAAGCCATTCCATGCAAGTTGCATATCTACATTTCAAGGTTTATTCAAGGGTTTTTTGAGTGGTAACATAGCTTTGTTCATTCTTCATTTCCTCTTTCATGCTTTTATTCATTTCAAGGTTTAATTACCAAAATGGGGTTTGACCAAGGCAAACCCCCATTCACCAAAAATAAACAATTTTTCCCTTTCATATTGTGTTTGCAGATCTAGGTGCAATAAGTCTTGAAGATCTCTTGCAGAGAAAATTTTAAGAATATGACAAAGTTGCAAAAGTTGTCATCTCATAGAAACTCATCTACATAATTTATTTTTGACATTCCAACACTGCCACTTGGATAAATTGGAATATTCAGATATGTATCAAAGGCTCCCAAAAGTTGTAGAAAAACCTTGACAATGGACCCATTCACCCTTGGGCGAATGAGTCCCATTCAGCCTTCAAAAACTCACTTTTGGTGACTAGTAAACACAGTTTGCCCTTCTCAAATCTGCAATTTAATTTCTAGTTCTACTTATTTTGAGTTTAATATTGTTGTTTCAAGTTTAATTTGGCACAATTGGGTTAGTTTCTTATTTTTAGTTTTTCTCCCAAAAGTGCTCAGTGAACCTAGCCCTCATCGTTCAATCATAAGGAAATCCATAGATTCACACTTTGAGTTTACTCACCTAAGGGTTGTAAGTCATTTCTTTGTGTGGATCTCATTTCCTAATTAAATAGTGAGAAATAGGTCCCTAAGTGGTTCATCAACCCCATTTTGATAACCCACCTACCTATTATTCACCTATTTCAATATCAATTGTATCAATCCATTCATAGTGAAAACAAGTTTACATTGATCACATAGGAAGTAAAAGACATATGGGATTTTTTGGAGATTGTAGTGGTCTAGCTATTCCTATAAAAAATATAGTAGTCATAGTTGTCACAATATATTTCTATTAGGCCATCCATCTTCCAATATTAATCTTGTAGGTCATTCAAGGTTATAAACTATATATAAAAACTCTTATAAATTTGGGTTTGAAATTGTTCATGCCTATTTATCATCTTAGTTAAGTGGTTAATTCCTATAACAATTATTTGGTTATTTTCTTCAATGTTTCACTGGGTTTTGGCTTAGTTTGCAACACTTATTCATCCTTCATTTGTACGATTAAACATATCAATTGTTATTCCAAGTACTTTATATTTTGTATGTCATAGAATTTTATTTCCAACTACTTGACAAAATGTATGTTTTCATACTGTTGGATAAGTGTTTGTTATAATTCTTGAAATTGAAATTAGAAGAGTATTTCATTGCTTTATCATTCATAGCATAAACATCTATGTAGTTCACTTCTAGATTAACTTTGAATTGTAAGTTTGGATGGTAATACTACCAAGGCATGGTTTAATTCTGTAAATGTTTATACTAGAGACATTGTAGAAATGTGGCTTGTTGCCAATAAGTTAGTGTCCCAATCATCTTATGCTCTCGTATTTCACACATAAAAATCTTGATGATTAGAAAGTGTGAGGGTTTGTATTTCATAGTAGCATTTACAAAAAGTAAAAAAAGTTAGGGACATTACATATGTAAATAGAAGGGTGGTGTTAATTAATATGGTCACAACATTGAATTGTGGCAATAAAAGTGCAACCATATTGGTGATAAAGTAAATGGCACTAGATTAAAATTTTCTCATATGAAGAACTAATATTTTAGGTTTTTAGTATTTTTCTATGGACTACTTTTTTATTTTGACTTGTACCAACTTTTAAAAATTATATTATAGTTTAAATATTTATGATAGTGTCTAGCAGTATTAAAATTGTTAATGTGATTAACCATAGGACACAAATATTAAATTGTTCCTAGTTATATTATCACACATGATTTAATATATTTCTACATATTTACCAAGAACATGCCTCATAACTCGAGTAATTTCTAGAGTTAGATTTGAACTTGGGTAATCATCATTGTAACACTTTGTTTTTCACTTAGTCACATACACTAGGAATGTTAGTGTTGTATTATTAGTGTGCTAGTAAACTTCATGAGCTATTCACAAGAAATTTTAATCTTGAATATTATGTTGTGAAACACATTCAAAGGGGATTTAGCATATTGTAAGTTTTTGTAAAGATTTCAACTTTTGGGTTTTTTGGAAATTGGGTCAATTACATAATGAATATGTTCTTGTTATGTAATTAGTAATAATAATGTATGATGTATTTGTTACCCATGTGGAAAGGAAATAAATAAATAATTTTAGAGAAAGAGAGAGATGGAGAGATTTTTATGGCCCTAGTATTTTAGATCCATGATAAACACTACGAGTAAATTGAACATGGATCACTGCTTATATTCATATAGGACAACAAAGGAAATGGAATTTAATCCCACAAATTTGTATTCAAAATTAGAATTGAAATTATGAAATGTATTTGTTTCTAATATGGCTGCTATATTTTATTTTAAAAGCCCAAGTTTCCTCGTAGGCTCTACTTCTTTTTTTTTTTCAAAAATATCAATAGTTGAAATTTTCATTCAAGTATTGAAATATATGGTGAATAATTAATCACAAGTTTCCTCAGCTAATATTTATATAAAAAGGATAAAATGAATCATGCTTGAACACTATCGCCATTGCAATGTTTCAAACTATACTTATATCCAAGGATTCTAAATGAAACTTAGGCTGACTAAGGAATGATCGTAGTAGAGTATTCTTTCAAATATTCATAGGATTAAGAATACAATGGACAACTTACAAAGTGGAAACTCATGGCATTTGGAAAGGTTTAATGACTAGTGACTTGACTTTGGATGAACTCAATGTGGAAACAACCCTCAAATTCTATTTAACATTTTTGTAAGGAACTAGAAAATTTATAGCTAAGCTTCATTATACAAGTGAATCCAAGCTCTTGTTTACACCTCCACTAATATTTGAGTGGAATATGAGTTCATATATATCATAAAAGGGCAATGAATATCTCAGCTAAGAATTATTCAAGACTTGCTTTAAATATATTATCAATAAATCAATGCTTGTGGATGATAAGGTGAGTATAATACTTGAGACTATGGTTAAAAATGATTTTTAATGTAAAAATCTATATTAAAAATGGGTTGATGAAATTTATCAACTTAGGCATGTTAAGGAAGGGTCATGTACAAATTATTAGAAGTCTTGTGCTATTATGTAGAAGTGGGATGGTCTTATATTTATTTTTCCTATAAGAACAAAAAATTATGGACATGCATTATTTTTAGTAATATAATTCCTTTTGTTCTTGTTCCATTCATAATAAAGGTTAAGGTCATAGTGAGTTATTTTGGGATTTATCATGGGGGTGTGAGAAATTTTATTACATAGCATGTCATGAAAAGTAGTAAGGAGAGAGTGAATATGAGTGATAGGAGTGTGTAACCAAAATAATGTCATACTGAGTTCCAAATCAAGTACATCACTAAGGGAAACAACACTAGATCAAGAGGCTAAATTAAAAAGGTTAAAATAATGCTTAAATCATTTTTTTAATTCTAGAGATTCTTTATATCAAAGGGATTTTGTGTTTTTTACTTGGGCATAGATAAACAAATAGGGATCTTATAGGGTATATACTTTCTTATAATATTAGGCATATCAATGTGGCATGAATCAATAAGGGAATAATTAGGTTGATTGGAGGTTTGTTACAAAGTGCTTCCATCAAGCCATAAAGAGCTTGTCTCTCAACTCAAAAAAGAGGAATTAGGGAAATTCATCTTAAAGAGAAACTTTAGAGTATTGTTATAATGTGTTGGATATGTTCACATTTATTCTCTCAGGATATATTCCTACCATGTGTTTCTATGTCTCTTTGATTAACGATACCTAATCAAATTGATTAGAGGGTGGTTGCTTCAGTGTTACAAGGTATTTAAACCATCTCTTTACATTTATATATACATGTATACATTTTTTGTATGGATTGAATGAGAATAAACTATTTTATCATAATATTATTATTATTTTGTGTTTGATTCTCACATTATTTGGCCTCTTCTTTGGTCATGAGAGTGTACATGTATTTAACCATTGACAAGTAAAATAAAATAAATGGATATTTTCCATAATTAGGAATATGGAAGGAGGTGGTTTAATTAATGGTATTAAACTTAAAAAGTAAGGAAAATGTTTAGACAAGTTAAATGATAGTTTCTTTCCTTTCAAAAAACTAGAAAGAGGACCTAGTTCATGGATTTATTTCTTGTTATTTGTATAGCTTTGATATATTGAATGATTAGTTGTGGTAGAAGATTATACTATATGTTGTGTGTTTTATAAGGAATAGTATAATATGGGGATTAAATCTTGTGTCGATTGCACCATATAATAAAACTAGGCTTCTTACATTTGGGTGGTGAAACCCATATAAAGAACTTTTAGAAACAATATTGTTAGAAAGACTGCATGTCACCCTTTAGAAGAGATAATTGTTCATGACATTTTCATTTAGGTAAGTTAAATGTAACATAATGGACAATGGAAGTAGTGATAAATTGGAGCATTTAATTTATTATTGTGATAAGAAATTTGAGTGGAAGTTGAGACATGGTGAAGAGATGAAAAGCACTGGGTATTTTAGAATTTTTAGGTCTCTTGGACTAGGTGTATTGTACACCTTATAAGTCATAGGTATATTATGAATTATTTAATATTTCTAATATTATAAATAATGTACCCACATGGAAAAGGGGGAATCCCACTTGGATAGAATCTTGAGATTCCATAGTTGACACTCTCTACGACATGTAAATGATATTCTGATGATAATAAAAATTCATTGAGCTATGGAGTTTTATTAGCATGTTCATCATCCTAGTAAATACCCACATGCCACACCACAAATCATAATTTAACTTTTTTTATCATCTAGAGGTTGAGAATTGTTGGGAGGCGGTTATGAAATAATATAATACAAAAAGTTATTTCATCTTCGCTCTATGTATATTGATGCACATAACCATTAAATGTATAGTTAGAGAACTAGAGACGAGTAATAAGACACAAACAATATATATATATATTCTCACAAATAATGTACAAAACCAACATAATACAACTTTTCTATTATAATTATATTTTGGTTTTCAAATATCTTGTTTGCTTTTTCTATTTAAGTATAATGTTTAATTATAACATTTATCATTAGTTAAAGTATTTCCATGTATAATGTAATTGAATCCATTTGATTGGGTTATCCATAAAGTTCTTCCCTATGCACCAAATCATTGGTATAAAAGAAAATACACTTCATATAATTTTTTAGTAGTTGTGTAGTGGTATCTAAACTTTATAGTTATTTACCTACCCTATCACACAAGGTCTAAATATAAGAAGTTAGGGATTAAAATTCATGATCCTTCATTATACCTTCCTACAAGTCCTCTAATTGGAGACAAGTTTTTAATGATGCCAACTTTAGAGATGTTATAAAAAATTGATAGAGGATGCATTGTTGGCCCACAGTTGTCGTTGCACCAAAAGATCAACCTATTAATGCCCGATACAACTACTAGAGTTAACAGATCCACGAGAGGTAGTTATTCCATGTCATGAATCTCAAAGGGAGCGCTGACCATCTGCCAACAATCTCCCCCTTAGCGTTACTCGAGGGGATTCGAACTTGACACCTTTGGCTCTGATACCACTTGTTGGCCCACATTTGTCGTTGCACCAAAAGATCGACCTGTTAATGCTTGATACAATTGCCAGAGTTAACGAATCCATGGGAGGCGATTAGTCCATGTCACGAATTCTAAAGGGAGCGCTAACCATCTGCCAACATGCATTGCAAAGAAAACATGAAGAATTAGAAGAATTTCATTCACACAAAATAATGAGTATTGAAATTCTTGATATTCTTCAAGAATTTCTAGACTCGTTCTAATTCAAAACAACCATATAGTGTTCACATGACATAAAAGGTACAAGCCAATTTATTCATCCTTATGTTTGAAGGAAAAGTATTTGTTGATGCCCTAGATAATTCTCTTAACCCAATTTGTTCATACTACACGGTTAATCTTTTTTGTGATCAAGAAAATATTACATTAACTCTTATAAAAGTTTATCTTATTGAATAAATGGTGGAATAACAATTACACAACATGTAAGGATGAGTTAGAAATAATTTTAGACTCATGGAATGGCTATGTAGTAGTCCTCAAAGAAATCTATTACCCTATTGGAAACTATAATGACCAATATGCAAAGTTCTCTTAGTTGCACTCAATTTAAGATTAATCGATTTAGAAATATATAGATACTTTCATATTTTGGTGTCTAAATTGGGTGTTAAGGATTCAATAGAAAACCTTGTTTTGTAGTATAGGTTAGTCTTGAGACCATATATCCAATTAAATATGGATTTCCTATAGGTCTCTTCAATTTGAGAAGCCTACAAATTTGCTTATAAATTTGAAGTAAAGACCAAAGTGAAGTCCAAGATAGAAGATTCTAAGTCCCAAACTAAAATTCAATCCAAACCCTTTGAGCATGATTCCAAACCATGAAATAGCTCTCAATAACAACCACATAAGAAGAAATAAGCACCAAATGATTAGAACAAGTAGTCTAAGATTAACAATTGTATTCAATTCATTAACTCCAACACTCATTTTGATGCAAAATGTCATGCTTGGAAGACCCTACTTACATGACTTGATGAAATGGGGACTAGAAATGGGACTAGTGTTCATGTAAATAGTGAATTTATCAAACTAGTTAGCTTTTAGCCTACCTAGGAGAGTCCTATTCGCATTGCTTAAGTCTCCACTTATGGAATTTTAGGATTTTGTCTCACTTCATAGCTTTGAGACATGTGTCCTCATCACTTGAGACACCTATTGCATGCATATTTACCACTTTCTCACACACTTGTCAAGTGAGCTTACAAGTGTTGTACTATTGGAGGGTTAGTCAATTGTTCAATCCTACCTTCCTACCTCATCTACAGGTTGCTTATATAATTAAGTCTTTCTCTTTGTATTTTACTCTATTTGTATTATATCGATAGACATATTATTGTGCTCATATTTTCACTTGTGGAAGGTTATCAATTCAAGATCTTTGACCTTGACATTCTCCAACATGGTATTAGAGCCATAAGAGCACATTCCTTCCCGCATCAAGGTGATTTCCACATATAGAACTATCATTGGAGTGTCATAAATCTATTTTGAAAATTGAGTATTGATTTATTTATTTATAGTAAGTTATTCTTTCAAAACACTAGTGTATGCATACTTTGGTAGCCATTTTTTGTTGAAGATGTTTTATTTTTATATCAAATTTGCATCTTCTACATATTGTCCAGAAAAACAATTTATAAGTTTTGTCCATAGGAATGAAAAACTATTTGGGTATCTATTAGTTTTTGCAGAGAGTAATAAAATCTTGTAAAAAATGCTATCAAAATAGTATGATGCGACCATTTTTTTCTCGTATATCAAAGTTTATTTTTTATCAATTTGCATCTTTAGAAAGTTGGAAATAAAAATGTTTTCAAGGTTTTGATTGTAGTATCAAAAAAATTATGGGTATCTATTAGATTTTTCATATAGCAAGTAGATTTTGCAAAAAACTAAATTAGAAGTGTCTAGGCTATTGTTGATGAAAAAATAAAATATTGTAATTTTTTATCAATAACTCGAAATTGAGTGTTGTTTTCTTCAAAAGTTAGTATTTTTTCATTTTCAATCCATTGGACTTGCTTACATTATAAAACAATAATAAATTATAAAGTGCCAAATTTTGGGGGGCTCTCAAATATTGAATCAAGGGGTTGTCTTGTGTTGTGTCTTTGAGCACTTCCATGATTAGTGTCTTTGAACAATTTCACATTTACCTTAAGTGTTTTCTTCCCATAGTTCATTTTTGCTTTAGTTGATAGTAGTCATGTCTCCAAATCCATGGAAAATCAAATGTTATTATTGTAAGAATAAAATACAAACAATAGATGAATGCATGTTGAAACAACTTGATGACTTGGAACTTGCTTGTCAACTTCGTGATTGCATTAAAAATAGAATCAACTTGTCAAATTCTTCTAAACCAACACTTGTATAAACATCCAATCTCATTCAATCATCTTTTGATACATCACCATCATTTGAAGATGAACAATATAGTTCGACGACATGCATTACAATCTCATCACATGATGCTATTTTAGAATTGAGAGTTGCTTCCTTGAGAACTTCTAGTGATTCTTTGCAATAGGAAATTACTATCATTATTCTAGATCCACCACAATGGGATGCATATCTACTAAACATCACATATTTATTTGTAGAACCCTAGATTTTAGATTTGGATGACACCATTGAGGATATTCATCTCCATTACGATGTCAGCTTTGATGAATTTGCATCACTATTGTCATCTTTGGATCCAACTCTTGTCTCACCTATATTAGCTTCTATCGTGATAGATTATGCATATATTCAGGAGTTGACCTATCTGACTTAGTCATCATCATCTACAATAGTATCAAATTCACATTGGTCTAGTTATCACCATACATCCATGGTCCCTATTCTTGAATCCTATAAGGTACTTGATCTATCTTATCAACATCTGCCACACATTAGCATTAGCTTAGATATCTTTGAGCATAATTAGCATCATTTCAGTCTTTGGATCATGTGCAGAATTTAAAGAAATTCATCTTACTTTCTACATATTCCTATCTAGAATGGGAAGTCATATTGGACACATTTGTGGTTTTGTTTCTTCCCAAGGGAAGAAATGTTGTTCAAAAACCATGGATTATCTTCAACATCTAGTGTCAAGCATATATTAGCACTACATGCATCATTTTGAGGGGAGGTTGCATGTTTTCTCTTCTCTTATCAATTTTGGGAGGAAGCATTTCCTCGCATGGAATTTTTTACTTCACATTTTTTTGGGGGTCCACATGACCTCTCGTTTCTATCCTATGGGGGAAACATCAATTATAAATTTTGCTCGAAGCAGTCCTTGGGGGGTCATCATGAGTCCTCCATCTATTAATTATCTTCTTCACTTGTACATTTTATTTCATTGCATCATTTCTCTTTTGTAGATGAGTTTTATTTCTCATAGGCTTTTTTTCCTTTTCTCCACTTTACGAGAAATTTTTAATGAGTACCTAACATGGCCTAGTATCTAGGACTCACCATTAGTGCATACATTACTCCCTAAGTTATACTTAAGGGGGGTGTTGGTGTAAATAGTGACTTTATCAAACTAGCTAGTGTTTAGCCTACCTAGGAGAGTCTTATTCACATTGTTTAAAATTGAGGAGGACCATTATAGAATTTGTTTGACATAGTATGTTAAACCTAGAAAGAGGTGACATTTCTTTTGTTGTAGCGACAACTCTTATCATGGAGGAGGCAATTTCTTAGATAATTCCATATGTTTATGAATCAATTTTCTTCTATTTTATGGTTTAGAGTATAACAATTTTATTCTTGTGAGTTTTTTCCTTCTATTCATTGCACATTTATGGAGATATAAAGACAATAATCTCAAATTTAATGTTTGGCATATATTTGTTAAAAATTTGGCTATGCAAATTTAACAAAGGGAAACTAAAGGAATTTATTAATGTGGAGCCTTTTTTGCATAACTATATTATTGTAATTAAGTGATCTAGTGGAGGAGGCACTATCATCATTAACATAGATATTTTTTTGTGATATTAATTTATAATCAGGGTGTTGTTCCCAATCTGCAATGACCTCCATTTAGAATCAACTACCCTACACAAAATTGGCTTCTTGTGTGAAGAAAGTGCACTTGAAGATTTTAGGTCATTCATATCAAAATTGGTTATGAATACAATGGCATAAGGTGTGAAGATTTTTTGTGTAAGGATTAGGGTTTATTTGGAGTTTATAACTAAAAGGTAACTTTTTGGACATATTTTTCTAATCGAAGAATTCTTTTGAAGTTTCACAACGATCTTGAGAATAGTTTGTGGGGAATTAATTTTTTTTTAGAGAGATGTGAATATATCTAAATTCTAGATTCATTATATATTTGTATGGGTTGATTATGAGAGGGAAGAAAAGAAAATATATTGAGGTTAGTGATTTCTCTCTACAAGATTACATAGTTATTTCAATACAAAACCTTGCAAACTTTCCTAATGTCATATTACCTTTGAAGATAGTATATTATATAAGGTATTAAAAGGAAAGTTGTTTTGATTGCGAGGGTGATGGTGGCATTTTGTACTATTTAAAAATATTTATTGTAAGGATGTATTATCAATTAAATTTGACACCAAATTTCTTGCTTTTAATTATGGCCACAAGTGTAACAAAGTCCAATTGGAGGTTGGAGGAAATGGAGATAGGAGGACATCTATCATCTCAAGCTACCTTCTTAATTAGGGGTGATTCATTGCATGAGAAGCACATTTTTATATACGGGTCCCTTCATGGAGCAAGGGGTGCTTGGCTTTTGTTTATTTTTCTTGTGAGTGTAGTTGGTATTCAATTTGGTTGAGGTTCTTTTGTACTATAGATGAGGAGAGTTTTTATCTCATGTGTAACAATAAAGGAGGCATTTTGACACACTCAAAGGAGATGTAGAATTTTAGAGGAAATTTGTTCTCATTATGCAAGGAGGATGGGGTGACTTTATGCTCTCTCATGTTGTACAAAGGTTTGTAGGTTCTACAATCAAGAGATCCACTTATGGAGTCAATTTAGTGTTTCTTGAGTGAGCAAGGAGAATTGGTTGAGAGATGCTTCATCAAAGTCTTTAGAGGGTTTTTTTTAACAACCCTTATAGTGTTCCACCCTATATTTGGATTAATTTAATAAAGGGGTAATGTTGGAAATTACATTAGTTTATCTTAATAAATAAATAAATACTATTAGATTATTAGTTAATAGCTAGTTGATGAGAATAGTTTCCCATAGGGTAGTTATGAATAAAATGACGACTTTATAAAGCCAATGCTATAAAATGTAATATTATCCCAATGAATTATTTTAATCAAATGTATTTTATGTTTTATTGATCAATAATGGTTTAATGTGGTTTTTTGTATTTTATCTACTATTTTAATAAAACGGGATAAAAATATTTATCATTTTGATTTGTCACTTTGCATGATGATTGTGAGGTGTTTGATTGTGAAATTTTGGAATGGGTCTACAAATCCATTACAAATCATCTAGAAAATAATGAAAATGCATCAATATCTAAAACCCTAGTGGTCACATTAAATATAGGTGTGTTATTTTACATTTTACCTTTCTTCTTTTCTTCAAATGTACACTTTCCACACAAAATATTCATGATTGTGGTCAATCAAATCATGTTGAGTCCAGTTGTAGATATTATTGTGAGGTACTAATGGCTAATACAATTCATTATCATCATTACTTCTTGAGAATGATGTGGAAATCTAATATTATAATGATTCAATCACCTGCATTAATGTTTCCATGGTTTCTATAGTGTTTATTTGCACCTATACTATGAGTTAAGGCATAAAATTAGCCATTTGAATGATCAAAGCTAGGTGCAAGGTGAAATTAGTTGTTTAGTGGAACCTTAACCACTTATTGGCCTTCTTCATAAAAAAAATTACCTTGAAACCAAACCAAAACTAAGTAGAAAAGTCTTTGAGTAGTGAAATGCGTCCTTATCATATGTCAATAATTTTTTGGTGTACTTGGACCTTTTCTAGCAATCATGTGGCCTTTGTGGGCCATTTTAGTGAGTTGGTAGGAGTATGGAAATAAATAGGCTAGAGTCTTAAACTATAAAGGGTGGGAGAAACTCATAATTCATGCCTTTGGGCAAGGTTTTGGGAGTGGAGTGGAAATCATACTATAGAGGTATGTGAAATTTAGGAGATTTAAAAGGGAAATCTTGAAAATACATTCAAATTTTTAGAATTTTGGGGATTGAGGGTTAGGAGTACCTTGTGATAGGTACCAAGGTGTAGTATAAGAGTGAAAATTTTATTTTGAAAGGAAAATAAAAGGGATAAATGTGGTTTTAGGGAATTGAGAAAGGTATGAATTAGGTACATGAGAGAAGGGGAGTCTCCAAGCTCAACCTCTGAAAAATACTAATGAAAACAAGTCAAAGACCATGATTTGGGGAGGAACCAATAGAGTTATCTTGGTTAGGGATAGTTTGACACCTTGGTTCAAAGAACTTGAATTTTTTTTTTTTTCAAAGACTAAGATATCAAGTTGAAGATGGAAGGGGTACTCTAGGAAGGGGGAGCCTGATGATCCAATGAAAAAAAGGATGTAGGAATTTTAGTAGAAATGATATAGATCAATGATGTGATGGGAGTGGTATAGGTAGAGAAAGAAGTTTGATATCTCAACAATGAAAAATCTATAAGGAATAATGGCAAGGATGTTGGGAAGCAAATGAAAGGTATGAAATCAAAGGAAACCCCAAAATTCTACAACCCAAAACATAAGAAACACGTAGAAAAGATCCCATATTTAGAATTTTCACAAAATTGATAATATTTTTTGGATTTAATAGCACACACAAGGGTTCATATTTAGGAAAAAACATAGAAATGAAGGTCCTGTATAAACATGTCTCAAATTAGTTATAAATAATGGTAGAGGGATCATAAGTGAACAAACTAAGAGGGACTCAATAAAAAAATAAGACTAAAATATTGAGTCCCAACATGTCTCTTGTAAACATAGTGAGAGTTTATATGCTTAAGAATAGACCACAAAAAGGGACAATAAGGAGGGGCCTAGGACAATTATAATTCATAATTACCAATAGGGGTCATAATTTCATAAGTATGAGCACATACACACACATAAAACACATAATTTATAGGGTAGATTATCATTACATATGAGAAGCAATGATTAATCTATAGTGTCATGAATCGAAAAATCTATGAGGTCTCTAGTTATACTCTTGAGGTAGCATGCACTATGACCATACTACTCAATAAATTTATATGGTCATGAAACAAGCCATACTCTTCTTAGATAAAAGATTTGAGTAAAAACATATTATAATATTTCCATACTAAATCATTATGCATTAGCACATACATTTTAGACTAAAACTTTAGTGTTATTTATTGATTATCATTCACTTGCTAACTATATATCATCTGGTAGAATTGACCTCATGATAACTTCAACACTAGGTCAACAATGAGTAGATACCATCTTCAATTCAAGAATAAGTGTTTTAATAGCTAAAGTATTATCTATGACAAATTTTTATTTATAATTACATGTGAAGACCAAGTTACATTCTTGGAAATCTCTTGGAGGTGACTTCTTGTCAAGTAGATATCTCATTGTTTTCTTATGTGACAATATTTAACTATCTATAGTCCTATCCTCACCCACTTATGTCAACTCAAGTGCTACTTGAGAGATTGTATCTGTTAGGTCTCAAAAATGCAATTTGCAAACCCTAAGAGGATGCGAAGCTCTATGGTAGGCTTACAATGTTTTTAGCCAATGAATGGAGTTAACTAATGTGGTTGAGAACTCCCTACACTTCAGGCTCTGCTAGACCTAGGCAGGTGTACCTTGATAATGGAGCAGATTTAAAGGTTGTATGATTTTTTTAACTTTAGTGATCTATCCACATAGGCATGTAAATGTGAAATAGATGCAAACTAATAGCTATTCCTACTTATAACATTTGAAATTTTGAAATGTGTGAATAAGATTTTATGA
This sequence comes from Sequoiadendron giganteum, assembly GCA_007115665.2. Taxonomy (NCBI): domain Eukaryota; kingdom Viridiplantae; phylum Streptophyta; class Pinopsida; order Cupressales; family Cupressaceae; genus Sequoiadendron; species Sequoiadendron giganteum. The sequence goes on from CM021102.1 coordinate 841,656,077, forward strand.
AATTTTGTAATGTAGTGGGTATGACCAGTGCCTATTCCTATTGGGTGGATGGAGTCATGATTTGTATGATACGTGAATCCTCCTTCTTGGATTAACTCTAATTGTTTTGACACTTTTGGGAGTTTATACTTTGTATAAACGTGTAAGTTTGTCAGTTACCCAACTCTTCTTATGGATCCCAATGCTATCTTTCCAAGTTATTCTTATTAATTACAAGAATTTAATCCTTCCTTGAAGGAGCCAGTCAAATTAATCGCACAAGAAAAAAAAAATTCCTTGATAAATTAATTATATCCTTGATACATTCAATTTAAATAACAGTAAAAGACCACTCTAGAGATAGCTAGATATCACATATGAACTTGAATCAACAAAACAATTGAACACCAAAGAATTTAGCCATGAAATTAAACTTTCTTCTCCATTATATTACTTCAAAATATAACACACTACATATCATAAGTCTTTTATATGCTATGTACAATATCTATGAGAATTTTGTTACTACTGATGTTGATATATAATTATGACAAAACTTGGCCTTGGTTTCCATTATATATGGGAAGCAACAAGCTTCAAGTTGTTACATATAGAGACATGTCTCTTCATTTGTATTTTGTTGAACATAACTAAAACTTTTTTAACATACAAAATAAACCAAATAAAATGATGAAGTCCATAGAAATCATAGCACACTGCAGTCTGTTATTATCTATGAGGCACCCATGACCACTTAATACCTATTCAAGGCCTTCTCTTCATGATAATGTACTTGATGCTAAGCAACTTTGATAATACCTTCAACCCTTATGTTGTCCAAGAAATAATCATGTTAATTTTGGAAATGTGATCAATGTAATCTTGTTTAGCATATGTATCTGCACTTGAAATGATGTCCTTCATAACAAATTCTAGAGTGAAAATTTGTTCCAATTGTACATGCATATTCTCCATCACCATTGTCTCATTGTTCACTTTGTTAAGAGCCATTGGTAATGATTGGACGAGTTCATCCTTCCACATATCTTGCTCTTTTAATTCTCCTTCATCATCAAAGAAATCAGACAATGCCATATTCAAAGGTTGGTTGAAATCATCAAGTTTTTGTGTCAACACAATTTAAAACTTTTCATGCATATCAATTAACTCCTTATAAACTGTGGACACTTGGTCACCAAATTTTTCCTTGGCTGTCAATTCTTCTTTTGTCTCCATCATCTTGAGTTGTAGCCTTTTGTGTTCTCGGTAAGCAGCCCGTGTTTTGTTGTGGATTGCCCAAACTTTGTCACCCTTTCCAATCATCTTCTCAAATATTTTCTTTATTAGCTCTAAGACCATTTTGAACTTAATGGATTTTATTTCCGCTTCTAACTTATCACTCTTTTTCTAAAATGTTTTAGTTCTACGCTTCTAATAAGTAGTCTTAGTCATAGCTTCTATCACCTTGTCATCACCTTCTAACCATGGAGAGTAAGTGCTAGAAGAGGATGATAATTTGTCTTTATATCCAACAATCTCTTGTCTTAATCTTTCATTCTCAGTCATATATATCATTATTTTTCATCAATCTTTTGATTTGGACTTTGGTAAACCTAGACACATTGTCATTTAAATCTGTAGTCTCCAAGGGATCAGTATCCTCAACTCGTTGCACAAGGAGATGACCAAATGCTTTATTAGGATAATCAATTATTAAAGGCTTTTGGTTAGGTGGGTAAAAATCCCACATTAGTAGAGTTTCATTGTCTGGATTGAAGCCGGATCCAATGTACACCCTATCTACCCCTTCTATGCTCAATTGCAAACTTTTGTTCTAGCTCCTCCTAAAACTGTCAAACACAATAGCCAAACTCATATCCCACCAAGGGGGTAACATAACCCCTACCTCTTCTAGCAGTGTTGTCCCCTTCTCTAGGGTAATTCCCTCCATTTCTTTGTCAATCTCATCCTGTAATTGTTTCAAATCCTCTACCTCCTGTTCAGGAGTGACACCCTTAATTCTTTCTCTGACCAATTTTCCCTTATAATCATAAATAAATGCTTTAAACTCAAGAGTTTTGATGAAGGCATCATTGAAGACAAATTTTTGACTAGCACCATGTCTTATATCATTTGAAATCTTATTTGGTTCTATCACAACTGTGTTTCTTTCATTTGGGGGCTCATAATTTCTAATCACTGGTCCAATCACTTGGACCTCTTCATCTCCACTCCCCACTTCTTCTTGTTTTTCAATAGATGTGTCAATAGAGAAGCTGATATTTGGTGTAGGCTGAGGAGAGAGCTAACAAAGTGGAATTTCGTTCTCAGCTTGCATATCTCCAATGTTTTCATTTCTTTTCTTTGTGAATACCCAAGAGGGTATATCTCTAGTTAGCTTTGCTTCACATGAAACTAGGGTTTCCAATCTCTCTATAGGATCTTCAATGTCGAAAAAGGTACCCTATATAGAGGGTCATTGCCTGATTTCCAAGCCTCAACTATTGTCACTCTATTATACAAGGTTCTTCTTCTAATGGCATAATGATAATCAATGTTTCTTATTCAATCATCTTCCTCAAAGAGTACGTGAGAATAACCTCCCAATTTTTGGCTAGTTTTAACATTATTAATGAAATGCTCAGGGTCAAAATTTTCCCTAGTATTTCCTTTAGGCAGGTTGTAGTGCTCTAATTTATTTTCAATTAGCTTGTAGCATTTCTTAGATACCATAGTGAAGTCTCCAAAACATAATTTCCTAGGCATCAATGATTATTTATTATGACTTTTGAGGTCCATAAAATCTAAATAGGCTAATTGCCTTACAATCTCCAAGTATGCCACCCTATTTGGACAAGTCTTTGGTAGCAACAATGGGGCTCCTTCATATCCATATAATCTAATTTTTGTGCAATCACTATAAGTGTACCAATCACCCCAATTGTGATTGACTTTTCCTCTCTTATCCTTATCTTTTGGCTTGAGGAATCTTTGTACCTCTAGTGATAGGCTATATTCACATGGGTGACCAAAGATCTTGTATAGAGGCTTTACAAAGTATTATTCAAAGTATAAACGGTGTGATCTCACACATCTGCTATCCCAAATTTTTGTCCACATATGGACAGGTCTAACATCTCCATTATTATCCACATCTCTTATCCTCAAGTGTTCATTCCACATCCCCAAGCTCTATCCTTCATATAAAACAAGATGCATAAACACTGAATAATGCATCAATCTAAAACCATTTATGTTTTTGAGGGAGACAAGCTCATTGTGGATTTCATTTTCTAGATACTCAGTGTAATCTAAGGGCCGAGCATCCTAACTTTGTACATCGGTTGTCAAGACCATTGGTGCTATTTCCATGAGTATAGGGGCATCTAAGCCCAACACTTGGCAAACCGAATAATATGTATATTAAAAATATCCCTAAAACAAGTTCACAGAGTAGGGAGGGTTTTCCTCCCTTGAGAGTACTTTGAGCCTATTCCCTTCCTCTCAGGGCCTGTGTAATGACAATATCCACCTTTTATAACTGGTGCTCAGGTTGTGATATTCATTCAAGAGGTCCTTGATTCTAAATTTCATATCGATGCTAGTGTCTAATTTGAATACCTTATAAATATGGTTCTTGGTGACAAGCATGAAAGAAGATCCATCTAGAAAATCAATCATACGGGTTTGAGGATTGTATCTATCAGCTAACAATTTGATCAATTCAAAATTTACGAACACATTGGGCACTACCAGTTTCCCTAAATCGAACCTTCATGGGTTTGAAACTAGCTAATATTTTTGCATTTTCCTATAATGATATATAAACAAATCATACCGCCTGGTCGAGGTCCATGTTTTTCCTACGTGCTTGTTTTTATCTTCTAATTATTCAGCCTAAGGGTTCAATTATGCATGTCTCCTAGACCTTTGTCCAGAGCCGGGGCACTGATCGATTAAGTCTTGATTCAAATGTATTTCATCTAGTTTCTATCTTTTATTTCTAGGGTTTTTGAAAGTAGATTCCATGAAATAAATTTATAGGAAACAAAAACCCTACTTCTGTGCCACGATAATTTGAACAAGTTTGTAAATACTTTAGAATTTTTAGGTCAAGCTTTTGTGTACTTACTTGGATAACACTTTTCCTAGTTCAAGTTGTGTTGTCCCCTACTATATTTCACTCCTTCATTTTTTGGTAGCTCAATGATTTCCAAATGTGTTCAAAATTTGATTTTTAATGCTCTCGACTCTGGTTCATTAATGACAACTTCATGTCATCGAGTGAGTAATTAATCATTTTGAATATCAGTCGTTGATCTTTCATCACTGCTGCCAAATTGTCTCTTTGTCATGTTGCGGTCTTGTCAACATTTGTTCTTTATAGGGATGAAAATTTTATGATTTCATCGATATTTTTCCTTTCCCTTGATATATTCTTCCATGGGTATACTCCTTTCTCCCTTTTAATATTTTGAAGGGACCTCATATGGCATCATATCGATATCACAATATCCTTTTGAAACCTTCCTATGAGTAGTCTCTTCGATAACTTCTTATCGCTCCAATATGGTTCACAAGTTTATCCTACCAAGGTAGTAAATATCATTGTTTTATTACGGGGACTAGTATCTGTTGTTTTTCTGATATATATTATTTCCTTCGATGGAGTCCTTTGCTTTAGTTCACTCATTTATCTCAAGGCTATTGAAGGGACTGATGTTTGGGTTTCACCAATATAGATTATTCTCCCTAATACTCTTTCATTTGATGTTTCTTTTTCTTTTCAGGGGGACTGTAAATCATCTTACCCCAATACTCCGGAGTCCTTTTGAAAATCGTCTTGACATCCCTTTGTTACTTTTTGTGACAACCGCTATCACTTTATTGAAGATATAAGTTTCCTTGTCTTGCCGATGTATGTTTATTTCTTCGATGAATTTTACCACTTAGATGAGATCAAGGGGACTCATACATTGCTCACCCCGATATTCCATATTATCCTTGATTCTTTAGATGTATATTGTTCTTTCGATATTTTGTTGTCACCTCGATGCATTAATGTGTCATGTCTCAGAGATGTTTTTCTATTTTTTGAGCGTTGAAGTGCACCCTTTTTGAAAGTTGTGCCAAGGTGATAAAATGTTTATGTCCTTCGAGGGTCTAGTCCTCGAAATATTAAAGAGACCTTAAAACACCTTCCTCTAATATGCTAATGTGTCTTTGACAAGGCTTGAGTTGGATTGTCAAAGAGACACCAAGAAGACTCCCTTTGATGGGATATTCTTTCATTGATATTGTTCATATTGTCTTGCTTCATTGCTTCTTCGAGGGGACCTTAAATTGAGTCCTGCCAATATGATTTAGTTTCAGAGACATGACTTATTTCTTGTGTGGGTAAGTTGGTGAATGTGAATTTTGTTAGGGCAATGGTTGTAGAGTGGGTAAATGGGATATTTTAAATGATAGAAATTTAAAAATGTAAGCTAGGTGATGAGATATTTTGATGGAAAATAAATTATTATGGAAAAATGGGGGTGGATTTTTTTGGTCCTAATAGTATCACTCCTTTATTCTTCAGTATCATGTAATGGTGTATGTACTAGTAGCTTCAAATTGATTAGTATCTTAGCTTCTAATTAATAGTCTAACTCAAATAGGCTTCCACCAACAACTTATTTGGATGCTACCTTGTCAGTCTATGATACATACTTCCATTTGTCATGATGAATGAATTGTTTATGAGTGTAGTATGTTGCTCATACCCATTTTCCATCTCTTAAAGCACAACACTAACAAAAATATAGGATAAAGTAGAGGGGGGAGCTAGAAAGGCTTAGAATAATTTGTACTTACTGAGATTGGTGCTTCTTGAAAAGCTTCCTTGATTTTTACATATGGTTCAATTGGTTTCTCACTCCATGCGATTGATTTTTTATTTAAATTATTAGTGGGAGTAGGTCAAAGGAGAGAATTAGTAGTTACATGATCTTCATCAACATGATATCCTATGAGGATGTTGGGACCAACGTCAAAGCACGACACTTATTTTTCATTCTTGTACATGTCCTTAATAATGTGCAATAGTTGAACTTGTCCCTATATAGGTTGACCTCTTCTTCATGTAATAAAATAATAACATAAAGCATATCCATTTGATCATGTGGGTGTTAGAGTAAATAGGAAAATTACCTAAAAATTAATCAATAATCAATTAATTATTAAAACCCTTTTACTTAATTCACTTAAGCTAGACTTAGGAGTTCTTTGTATATTATTAGATTGAGCTATTTTTAGGTCATGTTGTCTCATTATATAAGATGATAACACTTGTCATGATCTAAATCTTCACATAGGGTTTAATCTAGGATTTTCTATTTTTATTTTCTAAGCATTCATATTTCATTATTGTAATCATCAATCCATTATCAATTCAATATAGAAGCTCAATCATGGAGCTCATTTGGATCAATCTATTTGTCAAGGTTGCATAGTACATCATGGATTTTTCTCTCTTCCTGTGATATGATTTTTGGTTGCAGGTGATTTATGGGAGTTGTGGGTTTCATTATCAAATCCAACAGTGGGATGGTCAAGTCATTTGCACTAAGAATGCAAGGTAAAACTTGAATAAAAGAGGGAAAATCCTTACCTTATGATTCTTTTTTCTTCTCTTTTTCTGTACATTTTTTAGTGGATGGGACCTCTTTTTATTTTCTTACATGATTTATTCTTGGATACACAAAATTATGAGTTGGCCTCATATTGGAGTTGACAGTGTTTATGATCATATTAAAATAATTCATCTCATTCATGTGCATCAAGCTGGTCTACATCAATATCTTGATAATAATCTAGCATACCATCTTTTTTGGAGAATTGAATCTCTTTTAAAAGTACAATTATAAAATCACACTTTATTGGATCATGAGGAAAATAGCATACATCACATAATATTTTCTCATGATATCAAGGGTATCTATGTCTTGGTTTCTTAGGTTTCCTTGCCCAAGATCCATTTGTCTATCATGTTGTTGTGGTCTCTTGGACCAATCAATGTTATGTGGTCTATTATGTAATCATTGACCTTTGTTGAAATATATTGCAATATTATGAGGTGGTAACCCCTTTTCATTTCTTGCTACCTTGTAAGAAAAATCCTTCACTATGACCATATACCTATTAAACTTCTCACTAGTCGTGGGATGTTTTCTTGAGATCTCTCTATCTAGCTATGAGATTTTAATATCTAACCTCTTGGTATATTGTCTAGATTCTTACATATTTCTCTCAATATTGATGACTCTAACATAAGATTCTTGCAAATTTTCTAAATTTTTGTCCCTAATTGAATATCTAATTTTGGCATCAAAAGCACCACAATAGAGTACTAGACACATGGAATCATTTGGTCTGAGATTAGATGGCACTTTCCCCATATTTGTGATGAACCTTCTATTGAAATCAACTACCATCTCATTTATCTTTCTTGATTGTTGTAAGTGCATACATAACAAATTTTGGATCTAACTATAGTCTATTTTTATATGTTCATTAAAAAACAAGTGCTTGGCCTTAATGATTTTTATTTCCTTAGTTGAGTCATAAGAGATAAAAGGAATTTTTAAAGAAAAGAAGGTGTTGATATTTTATTTTAGCCTTGGACAAAAGGTAGCTTATCTCCCAAAGTCTAAGTCTATTCCCAAAAATAAAAAACAAGAGATTTTTCGTGAGCATGCAAAAGGAAAGCAAAATTTGGTGAAGTATAAGTTCATGATGTAGTCTATAGTAAGGGTTTCACACTACATACAATAGTTACAAAAATTTCATGGCAATAAGGTTACCATCAAGCATAAATGAAGATCATTTAAAGAAGGGAATGATGGTTGCAAACAACCTTATATTTAGTTGCAACATGGAGTAGCACGTGCATATTGTATTCACCTTTATTTTTACGTTCTAGTGCCATGAAATCCTGTAGTAGGAAAAATTGGACATGGAGTATTTATTGTGAGAAAAAGGAGCTCAAATTGGTTGCAGAGTTCATAAACATCATCATATCCCTCTCATGCAAAAGCATGCATGAAAGAGAAATCAAAGAAGAGGTAGGTCTATTGATGCATCCATATTGTCTCTGATGAAGAAGGCCTCCATAGTTTTTGTTTTGCATCCAATGTACTTAGTTCAAAGGATGGGAAAGCTTTGGTTCTCTATGATTAGATACTTTCAAATGAATACCTAGGTTAGCTTCATAATAGATACCCATTGAGGGAGAAAGAAGGAGACCACCTAAGGTTCAAATGGATTATCTAATGACTGTAATGAAATTTGAAGGCACACAAAATAACATAGAGCAACAATGGGTAGCTATGTGTGGTTTGTTAGAGATCATGATTGATGCAATAATTCTTGATGGCTGGTGGGAAGGCATAGTTGTACATGAAACCTCACAAAAAAATGATAGAAAAGGTGATCCAAATGCACAAGGAAAGGGAAAATTTATCCCATTTGGCAGTAGCTATCACTCTGGTAATGGTGATTAGACTTTCATTAATTATGGTAAGCAATATGAAGTTGGGATGATAAATGATGATTACAATGGTAATTGTATTCATGGAATAGTTGAAATAGAGGTTGAGAATGCATAGTTAAGTATAGGACTTTCCCTAGCTATAACATTCATCTCTTCATTTACTTTTGATATTTACTATAGTGTAGTAGATAACAACAACATAACAAGTCTCTCATATAAGAAAGCACAAGAAGCATCAATTTCATTACATTACAAGGATGAATGTATGAAACAATTCCATTAAGCATTTTTTGATTTTGTTGCCACAATGATTTCCCTTTGGCATATTGGATGACAAGGGTTTTTCAAAGGAAAGTTTTCACAAAGTGACAACCATCAACATGTTAGAGACATTAAAGAAGGCATGAGATGGTATGATAGTCACCAAAAAGTGAAAACTTGTGACTATCCCTTTGAATAAAATAGTCACACTAATAAGCACAGTCCAAAAAGAGATTTGCTAAGGATAGAGAGTTATGAGATGCACAGTTGGTAAGAAGACAATACTAGATAATAAAGCACATTCACCATATGAAGAGATGTCATAGTGACCTCACAAAGAAGGACAAACCATAGATAAGAACAATAGTTAATAAGCAATATCTATCAGTAGAAGAGTCTTAGGAGTAGGGTTTTGCAAGTACAATCCATATAGTATCAATGAAGGGCAATGGTCTTGACAATCAAGGAAGGATAAATATCCAAAAGTTCAACCATGATCTTAGGACTTTGAACAAAGAAAATGTTCATTGTTCTTCCACTCCAGTAATTCTTAAAAACGCTTCTTATGTTATGAGAGTATAGCCTTACAAGTTTCAACAACCCCTAAACAAGGTTACTCAATTATTACAACAAATAGTAAAGGTGATAAAAAATAAATCTCTTGACACTATAAATGACCTTCTATCTAGTTAGGCAATGGAGAAAGGAAAAAGGATATAATCATGCTCCAAATATATCATATGAATTTCATGGGAAAGTGATTAAAATGAAGAGAATAGGGGGAATCAAGCCTTGTGTCTCCTCCTTTGAATAAAATCAGTTTGATGAAACCAATGATAAGAAAAGAAGAGGAAAATATTCCTTCTTCAACTAGTCTTACTTTAGCATTAACATCAATCAACTATTAGGCATAACAATGATGGTGTATATTCAGAACAAGTATGGATGGATATGAGAATTTGGTATTCCCATAGGAGCCATGTTGGTTTCTATACTTGTGCTTGTGTGTGGAGATTCTTATTACACACTTAGGAATCCTATTAGGATTCCTTTCACAAGATTTTCTCAGGTGCTAGTTGCATCTACAAGGAAGTAGAAAGTCCAAGGAAGGTGATAGTTATAAAGGATAAGAGTGGTAGGGATTGGTCTTTTGTCCTGAAATAGATTGGAATGTTTTCATTCATAGGGATTAATAAAACTCAAAGTGAGAACATGACAAACAAGTCCTACTACACTAATGTAAGTCCTTAGTTAGAAAAATAAAACAAAATTGGATAGATCAATGTTTGTGTGATAGCCTTGATAGTGAAATACAGGGTATATACTTAAATGACTATGAGGAGGGGTAGAGTTGAAGAGTTGATGATGCAACCATGTTAAGAGTCTATTTTGAAGTAGCCAGTGATAGTCATATGTATGATAGTCATGAAACCATCACCAATGAAGACAATGCACATATAAAGACATTCCATTCTTTAAAAATGATAAAGATGCATCTTATGCATAAAGGATAGCTGGAAGAAGGATAAGTATTGATAGTCTAACAAGCTTAGGTAGTCCTTTGGTCAAGTATTAAGGTTTCATGAAGGAAAAAGTATGTGGTAAGGTTACAGTCACCTATTAATAGGCACAAAGGAGGATAATCAATATGGAATGGACAATAAGATATGCTACAGATTGAGATAGTGACCCACCTATGTTGACAAGTAGGAGATAGTCCACATTAACAATGCTAATGAGAGATCATGTATATTAGTAAGGTTTCATAGATGCTTGGCTCTTATCACATGATAGACTTTTAACTATGGATTTTTAGGTATACTATGACCTAAGGTATGTCCACGAGGCTAGGAATAGTCCTTAGAGTAACTTAATAGAATGAAATGGCATCGATCTTCAAGAGTAAGAGAAGACAAGAAGTCAATGATAGTTTTTAAGGAATAGTCTATAATTATGACTAAAAGGACAATCATGGTCATTTTGACAATCACTGTCAAAGGATGCCATGATAGTCACACCTAAATCAAGGCATTGAAAAGTGAAAAGGGGCATAATTCAAAGGAGGGCAGTCATGTAGGAGCCTTCAAGATGCATGAGGAAATGAAAGAATGAGCTATTGCTTCAATAAGCCTAACATTTTAAAGGTACACAATGGTAAATAGAAAGGATAGTGGCCATAAAAACCTTCCAAGTATGGTCCACATACAAATACATAGATGTAAATGATAGTCAAGTGCTAGTTTTGATGGAAAATCACCATGCATAAGGACAATCACAGTCAATGTGATTAGGACAACCACTTTAAATGAGTGGCTTGTTAGTCACCTTAAGGCTCAAAGGGTAGTTCTTGACAATGAAAAAGACACTCAATAGTGTAGTTTGGGAAAATAAGCAAAGGACTGCCATTATGAGGATGCAAAGATGAAAGACAATCATTGTCATTAATGTGAACATTACCAAGCATGGGAAACCCTATGAGCAAGGGAAGACCTATGATGATTAATATGAAATCTTCAAAGGATGGATAAATGATCAAAGGATGACAATCCTATATTCAAGGACAAAAGAGGTTTCCAAAGGGTGAATATAACTTCAAGGTTTTCAAAAGAAAGCATAATGAGTAAGTCCTTTAAAATGATAGTTTAGGGCTAACTTTCACCATGAAATGATAGTGAAACAATAATGTTAAGGACTGCAACCTCATGAAAAAGCATAGTGAACATAAGGACAGTGGTTTTGGAGTTAACTTTACATGACAGGATGATTGATTAAAGAATGTTTTGAAATCATGCATTAATTGTCAAATCTCTAAGATATCGTATGCCACCCCTATTGAAAACTTCTGGAGACTGAGAGGGGGGGTGGATCAGTCTTATAAAAAATTAATCCCTTTCAAAAATTGACTCTTTTAGCAGAAGACAACTTTCTTTACTAGATCAAGAAACATTTAAGTAGAATAGTAAAAAAGAATGATATAGCAATTTGAATCCTTAATAACTTTAGTACTTCTAGAACAATGAAAGTTATAGTAATTCTACTTCTACCTAGATCATAAGTAATGAGAAATAGAGATCACATACATGCACAAGGAGAACACCAGATTTACATGGAAAACCCAATGAGGGAAAACCATGGTGAGAGTTGACTCACAATATAAGGCTCACTGCTAAAAAGACTTGCAAGAAGGATCACCGCCTTAGAGCAAGATACAAAGAACTTGTTGAACTGAAGATACCATGAATTCAGGAGAAAGATACAAGGACTTGATGAGATTCACTATCTTAGAGTAGGATACAATATGATTTAGAGAGAATTAAAATGATTTCCAACACAACAATCTATTGACTGAGGCGTTATAGCTCAATTGGTCTTTCCTTTCACACACTTTAACACTATCATTGTTGGATATTCAATACATTTTTCACAAAAATACTTCACCCTTATACAATTCTCTAACTAGTTTCATCCAAAATGATCTTGCATTTATATCCACCACAACACTTCAAAACATTAACAATTACTATTGACATCAATGACAATAACTAACCACAATCTCGTTAGTGTTGACATCAATGACAAGAACTGCCAATAACCCCATTTCATAATCTTCAAGTAGCTTTTCCAAAAGATAACTCACATACCTATTATCATGCAAGAATTTTTTTGCAAGTTTAGTGACCTGTTCATGCTCAATTTTGGTGTAGTTACAGGTAGTTTAGGTCTACTTAAGAATCCCACATGGTTATAACTAAGGTTATGGGGAGTTTGAGGGAAAAATCATGCAATTTGAGATAGTTTGGAGTCCTAAAATAAAGGATTTTTTTCCTTATACGCTCATCAAGCTAAAGACTTCATGCAAATTGATTTAAGACATCAATTCCAATTAATTTCATTCTGTTTTTAGAGGATCAATTCAAGTTCAATTGGAGCAGATGATAGGCCAACAATGGGTACACATAATAAGAAGGATTTAATACTTTATAATAAATTACAGTTTGGTCTATACGTGTTAATCCGGGGGTGTATACTTGCGAGAAGTATCGTGACTATATGTCAATCAAAGGGGTGAGATCGTGAGTTGAGCGGGGATGAAATGTAGCTAGGAAATAAACCTGTTGCAAATCAAGATAATGCCGGTGACAGGAACTGTCATTTCCTGGCAGCAACAACAACAAAAATTAAACTCACTACTCTAATCAAACTAATCTAGAAATCATAAAGCAACATACAACGTGAATATTTAATCTAGAAATAATCTCACGAGAAATAAATAACAAACTATGCTTGCAAACAAAATAGAAATGACATTTAATAAATAAATAAACACACAACTATTCTAATATAAATCAATAAAATACATGAATAAAGACACAACTAATCTAATATAAATCACCAGACATCCCGAGAAGTGGATCCTGCCTTCTCAGTACGCCCAGTGATGGAACACAAATATCTCCTACACTGTTTTGACCAGAATAATATTATTTTATTCATCCAGAATTATTACAAAGTCTGCACAATATTTTGCCTACATAAATCTGTTGCTCACACCAATATCGATATTAAAATCTATTCTCCCTGTGTTTATAGAATACACATATATATATAAGTATATGCTGAGTTTATAATACTTAATAACTAAAGCAACATTAAATAGTTTTTTTCAACAAACTGGTGAGCAAAAAGGCTCACGTAAATCCTTTGAGAATGACCATGAATCAGGAACAAGTCTGTTGTAACAGTGAGTAGAAATAGGTATGCAATTTTCTCCAGCTACCAAACACAACCTTTTTCACAAACTAATATTTACAATTTCCTTAAGAGAGAGCATCCACCACACATTATTCTCCCGCGTGGCAGACCCATTAGTTATTGCAGAAAAACATGGAATCTTGGCTAGCCACAAATTGTAACGACAAACAAAGATAGGAAATACTAAGGTTTTGATTTTCTCCTCCACATAATTTGGAAACACTTCTCCACCATAGGTTTTCTAGTGATGCATCTCCACTGTGATTCAACTAGGAAGCTGACATCATCTATTGAAAAGATGACCAAAATAACTTGCTAGTCACAAAGTAATATATAGCAGCTCTTGGCCAGAAAGTGACAGGAAGGTCTGTATGGAACATGACAAGAAGACTGCATGTTGCAAGCTATATTTTTCAAGGCTTTAAATAACAATGCATATTAGTAAAGACAATCAATAATTAATGTCCATATAATTATCTCAAAACCATATTAAATATCACTTATTAATATTTAATCATATGTAACATAAATGATAAACTAATATGAAAATGGAATGGAAATGGATATGAGTGTAAAAAGTAGGCTATGATGTGGCATAAAATGGAACATAAATAGCTCTCATCAGCACACTTTAAGGAGCATACAAAGGTCAATAGGTCAATAATTCAAGAGAAATTCTCATCACCAAATTTTGCATGATTTTGCTTCTGGTTCAGAGGGAGTTCCACATTCATGCAAGTTCAACATCTTCCATGAGGTTCAACTTTAATTATCTAGAGGATTTTTTCTATAAGGCAAGGCATTCAACTCTTTTAGAGTAAGTTCTTTCTATGCTTCTTGTTGTGCAATTTTTGCACACACGCCCCACCGGAGGCGGGGACCCACTTTTTCTTTTGCATCTCTGCACCTTGGCTTTGTCAATTTCAGTTTTTCTCTTCTTGGGAAGTTATTTTGGGATTAATTCAAGACTTGGTTCGATGAAGACAATATTCTAAGGCTCTGGCGGCTCTTCACTTGTCTTGAAAATTGGAAATGGGGATTTTGAAATGAATTTTCATTGTTAAGTGTAAATATTTTTGCATCAATGGATAGAGGACAAAAAATTAGGCCAAGTTGCTTTTTGAATTTTTCAAAAATTCCTTCTAGAAAAAAAGTTATGAGGTTTAGGGGATTTTGACCTTGCTTGGAATTTCAGGATTTTCCTCCTTGAGCGGATTTTCCCGAAAATTCCTTCAGGCCCTCAAAAACTCAAAATTTTCTTTTTTGGAAAATTCCTTCAAGCCCTCAAAAACCTGAAGTTTTCCAAAAATATAAATTTTCTTTTTTTGGAAAATTCCTTCAACCCTCAAAATCCCGAAATTTTCCAAAATGGATTTTTTGGAACTGAACTTTTTCCGAAATGCAATTTAAAAATAAAAAATAAAAAATTTCCGAAAATGGAAAGCTTCCATAAAAAAATGTAAGGTTTTTTCTAAAGGGGCAAAATTGTATTTAAATTTAATTTGGATTGGATTTTGACATGTGAGCTACTAATGATGATATTTGTTTTTCAGGATTAAATAAATCAAAAAAGGGGGGACTTGCATATGGATTCGTGCCAAGAGGGAAATCTGGAGAAGTTCAACTCAAATATTAAAATAGGGCCTGCATAAGAATCCATGCCACCAGCTGTATACCAATTGGAGAGGTGCATTTAACAAGAAAAGACATGTGAAGCTGTATTTATTCTCTAATGAGGATTTTCTCAAAATTAATGTCATTAGGCCATAATGCAACTGAATGCAATTGATTGGATGATGATGCCATGGGCTCCCAAATTAAATGTAACAACTGGATGCTTCTAGAAGTGTAATTTATGCCATTGGATGAATTAAATCTTGGCCATTGATTCAAAATGTAATTTTCTATAAAAGGCCAGTGCCTTCTCATTTGTAAAGGGTTAGACTGAGTTAGAAGAGTTGATTAGAAGCTGTAGAAGGCCAAAATTGGCAAGTAGATTTCAGAAATTAGCTGTAGGAGAGGAGAGAGACTGGAAATTGTTATGTAATGCTGGAGAAGTAATGCAACTGAGTTGTTGATTTGGAAAACTTTGTATTTACCTTTGACAGTTTATGGTTTCTTGTTCTCAATTCTCAGTGTTAGATGTTAGATGCTAGTTTTTTAGTTCTTTCATGTCAATGGTGAAATGTTAATGATGTTGATTGATCTCCGATCCATACTTTTAGCAATTTTATGATTGTAAGTTGTTGTGTAAAGCTTGCTTGTGCCTTATTTTGTGCTAAGTTCAACTATGGATACTTGTTTACATTGCACCATTTACTGGGTATGTGGATGAATGTTCATAGTTTGAAAATCTTCAATTTCCTTAGAAGATTGCACCATTTCTGTGGAGTTGTGGGCTTGTCCTTGATCAAGTAGAGATTGGTTTTATTGAGGATCTGTCCATTTGCAACATTCATCATTGTTGTGATTGATCTTAGGTGTTAGCATTAGGATCTCTCTGAAACCATTATCTCTTTTGCTGTTTATTTTGAATCTAGGTTAGTTTTAGGATTGAAAGCATCACTGTATTGCTACATCTGATGAATGTACACTTCTAGCATTGTTTATTTGTAAGGCCCTTATCACCAGAAATAAAACAATGCTTTTAAAAGAAATCAATCTCCATTGTTTCCCTATCACCAAGATCTTTATTTATGCATTTGCTCTCAGATTTTATAAGCACAAAATTTGTGAGAGCTAAAATGAGAGGAGAATCCCATTTAAATAGGAGTTCCTTGACAATGGAGAGGGGTTGAAGATGAAATATGGGATAAAAGATGTGGGAGAAGGAAATGCCATTATCCCACATTGCTGGGTTAAATGTTATGGATGAGAATGAAAGTGATAAAGGGTTATTAGATTAAAATGTACTTAAATGATTAAATATGAATAAAATGCTTAAATCTACTTTACTAAAATGCAATATTTCATAAATGATTTATGCAAATGATATGATTAATATGCAAGTTATAATAATTAGTTTATTATGAAATTCCAGTGAATGATTATGATAATGAATGATAGTACAAAAATGATAATGTGACGGATGCAAATGATAATGCGATGATTTAATGTTTTGATGAAATGCATGAATAGAAGAAAGTATTGAATGAATTGATCATTTTAATCAATAGATGAAGAATGTGATGATTGCGAGGACAAATTTGAGTGTCTACAACCAACATTTTCACATTTATCACTGATTTGTTTTGTTGCATTGTCAAGACCTGACATTGGAGACCTTGGGGTTATCTCTTGAAGCTTGCTGATAGAGATTTACCTTTCAAGAGAGATAAGATATCATATTTTGTCTGAGTTGTTGCTATGTAGAAAACACCATCAACACTTCTCTTTTTCCTTATGTAAGAGAAAAGATTATAACTCATTTTCAAGTAGAATTTTTAGATTTGTATCAGTTGAAGCTTCTATTATTTCAATAAAAACAACATATTTTCCTTCTCTAAATTCCTACGTTGAGTGTCTTTGTAGTTGATTTTATCTAATTTTTATGATTATCAAGCAAAATCCTTAAATTATGTCTCTTTACAAAACATTCTATACTAGAATAAGCAAAAATTATATATGTTATAGATTGTGTTATTTCTTTGAGTAGTTATGGTTGTGAAAATTTTCAATTTTCCTCTAGGAACCTAAAATATAACCTTTTTATGAAATATTGTTGTGTGATCTTGTGAAAACTAAGTTGTGCATAGGAAAAAGCTAATTTTTTGAGGGAAGTTGTGAGTTGAACCAGTAGGTATAAGTCTTAGATTTTTGGTGCATCAGCTCCTAGTGTTAGTGTTCAATAAAAACCGCCTATGCCTTGGCCATTTTCTTTTCCTTTGCGGCTACACCTTAATTTTGTATGCTTGTTGTCTTTAGAGCTCGCCACGTGGCTGCCTCACGAAGCTTTTTACTTTAGCTTCATTTTGCTTTTCGACAGTCTCTGTTTACGTGTCGTGTGGCTCGTGCTGGCTGTTTTTTCAAGTTGGTCCTACCTCGTTCTTTGCTGTTGCTCGGAGCTTTCCATGTGGATCTCTCTTGCGACTTTCTACCGAGCTCCATCTGGATGACACATGGCATTTCTTTTTCCTACGTCGGTTACCTTGGAAATGCTGATGGATCTTTTGTGCTTCCCGTCGCCGCGTGTCTTCTCCTGTTGCTGCATGTTTTTCCGTTTCGTATCGTGGCCTCGCTAGCGTGTTGCTGATCGATGGATGTTTACTATGGCGGCTTGGATCATCTGGGCTGAGGATCGCCCTACGTGGTCTGCTCTTCCATGATACATTTTTCAAGCGGTGGGATGGCCTATATATGGGGCCTAGTTTTTCTTTTATTAGGTTGTTGATGAAGTTTAAGAGATCTTTCAAGCACTGAGGATTAAGCCTTGTGTAATAGTTACTTTCAATTCAAAGACTTCAGACTGTGCCAAATAGATTCGGCCTTTCTGTTTTCAATTGTTTGCTGGTACTATTGACCTGTGCTATTGTCTTTATTTTTGTATGAATGCCTATTCTTCAGTTTTTGTAACCTTTCATAGCTAATATAAATACAGATCATGCTTCTTCGACTCTTCTGTGTTAAAGCAAAGTTATGTTCAATTAAATTATGCATATAGAAGGATGGTGTTGAATGACAAGTGCTTTTGAGAAAATTTATCTTAATTAATAGCAATTTAGTGGTTTGGGCCTTTACATCTTGCACTGTGCTCTATCAAAATTCGTCTAAGACTTTGGCGCATTGCTTGTAGTGTAAGCTTTACATTCATGTTATTCTCCTTATCTTTTTCCTCAACCCACTAAGCGAAGAGCTGGCTTCGATAAAATCTCGGAGATCACTTAGCTAGTGCACCATGTCCTCCAATAGCTAAGTTTCTCATAAGACTGCTGCTACATGCAAAATTCCGCGTCAACAGTTCTTTTTCTGGCACGCCCGATGGGACCTTAACTAGCATGTTCACCTTAACTTTATAAATGTGTATGAGCCATCGCCCTATAACTAGGTCACAAACGGAAAAATTCCCCAGCCAGCTTGTACCCCTGTTAGTTTCTGTACATTCAAGAAGTCGCCGAAGTAGCCCTTCACCTCCTTCGTCACCTCCTTCTCCATTATCACCTAATCCACCTGCGCCCATGGCTGCTAGAAATTATGTAGCCTAAGACTCCAATAGTCCGTTGGTAGCACCTGTGCCTCCTGCAGTATGGGCCCCCATCCCTGTTTCGGCCCTAAAAGCTATTCCTAAATATTCTAGGGATGAATCAAAAACACCCACAGAGCATCTGCAAGATGTAGCCGACGTATGTCTGGTACATGGCGTATCAAATGAGAATGTAGCCCTTAGACTGTTGGCCGCCTCATTCCGAGGAAAGGCGCTGAACTGGTACCAGACCATCGAAGCAGGCATTATAGCTACTTGGGATCAACTCAGAACCCCTTTTTACGAACGTTTCTCCAATGCTGGCGATAGATCGTCACTGTACCATCAATTGGCCAATATAAAGCGAGCTCCTCATGAAGCTTTGCCTGATTTTAATGCAAGATTCCACTCAACTTGGCAGAGAGTGCCTGTTGGTAGCCGACCACCTCCTGATCTAGCTTTTATGTTCTACCTGAAGTCGATAAATACTGATATCTCTATGATGTTACAAGCTCTGGGCAGAGATACTCTTCCTGATGCTTATGCTCTAGCTGTCGCTGTAGAAAATAATTTGATCGCTGTGGGGAAATTGGCGCCAAGGTCAATCATGCCATTGTTCCCCGAGTGTAATGCTCCAGAAGCTGAAGTCCCTTCCACCAGTGCGTCTGCAGCTCTACCCCAATCCATGTACGTCTATCCCGAGAATGCTCCAAGCACGGTCCCGACGGCGGCTCCTGTAGTAGCTCCTATGCCGAACCCCATGGTTGCTGAGATGAACGAAATAAGAGAACAGATGCGGGCTATGACTAATAAACTGACTACTTTGAAGCAACAGGAATACAACTATCAAAAGTCGGCATATCAAAATTACCAAGGCGGAAAGCCTCCGTACCAATCAAATCAGTGGCAGGATAAGTCACGTGGGAATACCTCAGCTTAATCGAATAACCAGATGGTTCCGATAGCCTTTCCTATGCAGACTGTTCATCCTAGTTTAAATAAGGAGTTGATAGCAGGACAAAACAACTTGGCAGAGGATGCTAATTCATGGTGCTTTCCTTGCAATGATGCACATATGCCGCAGAACTGCCCGCGAAGAAATTTGCAACAACAAATTGTAGATCAACGTAGCCAAGGCACCACATCCGTTTCCGGTAACACACCATATGCCTCTCAACAAATGAACAATGTTGTCCTTACAAATCAAATGCAGGGGATGTCCATCCAACAAGAATCAAAAATTATTCCTGACCAGACTCTCTTTTCTTGGATGGAGGGAGAAGAGTCAGCATTTCCAAATGACATCCCTATGTATAAAGTACCCCAAGTGCAATCAGATTACAATACGCGTTTAAAACGAAGATTCATCGGAGAGTTTGCGAACTCATCTAATCAAGCGTCAGTACCACCAGCGCCTGGTCCTACAGCAGGCCCATTTCCCATCCCACCATAGTCTGAAGCGGCTATTCCTAGCTCTCCGAAGCCTTTTTTTCGAAGGCGATGACTCTTGCAGTCATCCTTGTTGTGTTTAAACAATCAGACACACCGGCCATCAGGCCTGTATCGATTGTCAAACTAAAGGAGCAAACCACTGCAATTCACCAGTCCCAAACGCAATTCAACATAGTGGAACAACTAAAAAAGTCATCTACCAACACTTCTCTTTGGGATGTCTTGGCTATTCCGGAGCAGAAGGTGCTGCTACAAAAGGCGTTATCGGGTGAAGAAGATGCGAAGATTTCTTCTCAATCCCCTGAGGAGAAGGTATTCAAACCTGACCTGGACAAAGTGCTGACAATTCCACATGAAGAAAAGCTAGAATCCGAAAAGGAAGGTAAGCCTAAGCCTAGGCCTTTCTTTCAAACACTAATTATTGGCGAGAAATTACTACACAATTGGATGATTGACTCTGGTGCTAGCACTACTGTCATGCCAAAGCAAGTCGCTGATACTTTGGGACTAAAGTATGAGCCACTAAGTAAAGGAGTCATGCAGCTTGATGGAAACAAGGTTGATACTGTTGGGATAATCAAGGGACTACCTATGACTCTATTTGCCTGCCCTAGTATCACTGTAAATCAGGATACTGTACTTATTGATATCCCTCCTTTATTCGGGATTTGTTTATCCCGAGAGTTCACTGCAAACGTAGGAGGATATCTGGCTTTAGACCGGTTCCACTTGATTCTGAGGATGAAGCACGGTGCTAAGATGAAGCTATTGTCGGAAACCCTGCATTCCGCACATGTTGCTGATGAAGCTCTGTTAAATTTTGAAGCAGCACACACTTCAATTTCTCAAGAAGAAAGGTACAATGTGGAGTTCCTTGATGGAGAGGAGGCTACTAGTTCCCAGAGAAATGATGAAGAGAAGCTGTTGGAAGAATTTATTGATACAGACCCTTTCAAAAACTATCATGCAACTGGCCTCAGAACCTATGTAATACATGAAGAGGGGAAAATCATGCGCAAGGTTAAAAAAGCAACTTGAGGGTGAAGAGTCTCTCGAGATATGGACGTTATATTTTGATGGAGCCTGATGTAAAGTTGGAGCCGGAGCGGGGATTTGTTTGATATCCCCAACTGACGAAAATACATTGAGGTCTTACCGCTTCCAGTTTGCATGTTCCAACAATGAAGCTGAATATGAAGGTCTCATCCATGGTTTAAGCCTTGCAGAGCAAATGGGTGCAAAGCAAATAAGTGTCTTCGAAGATTCTGAGCTGGTAGTTCATCAGGTCCATAGAACTTCGGCTGCAAAGAATATCCGCATGCGATCTTACCGGCATAGGGTCTGGGATCTGATCAACAGCTTCGAGGCATTCAACATTCAGGCAATTCTAAGAGAAACAAACATCGAAGCCGACAAGATGGCAACTATTGAAGCTCAGTTCGAGCCGGCGTTGAACCTGTTAAAAAATAAACATGCTGTGAAGGTAATTACAAGACCCGCTGTCTGGGATAACAATCAAGATTGGCAAGTATTTGATAGCGATGCTCATATTGCATCATTCCTCCAGTCATCCAGAGAGTTCGCCGATCAACTGCAGCCAAAGATTGTCGAGGCTTACGGAGATCAAATCATTCAGCTGAAATCTAACAAGCTTCTGAGGGGTCTAGTCACTCTAAAAAGTCTTTTTGATTTCGATGATGCAACAAGAGATAAAAGGAAGCTCGTGGCTAACAAAGGTGATTATACCGATTTGCATGTCGGAGAGGATAGGAAGCTCAAAGTTGGAAAGGAAGTGTCACAAAAGAATAAGGATAGACTAAGACATTTCTGCAAAAAATATCCAAGTGTAGTTGCTTAGTCATATGATGATTTAAAAGGATATGATCCTGGGATCATTGAGCATCCTATTGAGTTGACGGAGGGGGAAAAGCTAGTCCATCAAAAGCAGAGACCTGTGAACCCGAAAATAGAATCCCTAATGTCACAGGAGCTGAATAAGTTGATCGCATCCCGAAAAATGTTTGGGAAAAAATCAGGGTTCGTGTTGTGAATCAAATGTAAGGATTCATGGTTGGAAAACAGCATGTTTGCCTCTACAAGGGTCTCAACAATTATTAGAGAACTATATAGAAGGGATGTCAATAGATGATTACACATGGAACAATGAAATGCATGTAAAAAGGATAGAAAATCCTTTAAGATTTTTAATTAATCATTTTCCTGATAGAGTCAACAAACATAAACATTTGCATTGAGGTTCATGTAGAAATGTGACATCTAAACTTGTCCCCATTTTCTTCTATATGTTCTTGAGAATCCCTTTTTGAAACATACACAAAACTTTGTAGATGCCTTGGTGACCTAAAAAATCCTTGGAAGTCCCTTTTCAGTTATCATTTCCATAGTGTATGGCATGACTTAGAGAGAAGGCCTACATATTGACGTGTGTTTTATGACAACACCAACACAGAATAAAATGTCCAATGGTCACTCTATTTTCTCTTGATTAAAGTATTCCGCATGCTAAGATTGCGTGAAAGATCATGCGTTCAACTCCAAGGTTCCTTTTATCGTGAATAGACTCAGTTGGTTGATGTGAATATGCTGGGTATTCCAAGGGGACTTATGTAATTGTTCAATTTCGTTAAGCAGATGAAAGATTTGACTGTGATGCTCTGATTTCTAAATTAACCAGGAAATGCTGAATTTAAAAGGATAAGTGGGTAGGGATCCTACAATATATTTCTAAAGGGTGGAATGTGAGGACTGACTTCGACAATCTTCAAACCAAACTTTGTTTCCGATCAAACACAACACTTGGGTGTCTAACCTGGTGCTAGTCCAGAAGAAAAATGGGGATATACGCTTATGCGTAGACTTCCGAGACCTAAATAGGGCGTCCTTAAAGGATCACTACCCCCTACCTTCAATGGAGGTAATTCTTCAGACTGCAGCTGGTTCCGAAATATTTTCAATGCTGGATGGTTTTTCTGGCTATAACCAGATACGGGTAAAGGAAGAAGACCAATACAAAACAACGTTCACTATGAAGTGGGGAATGTATGCTTATGCCAAAATGCTTTTTGGGCTCTCAAACGTCGGAGCCACATTCCAGCGAGCTATGGACATTGCTTTTAAAGATTTGATCCACAAGATTATACTCATTTATCTGGACGACCTAACCGTATTCTAAAAATCTGTTGATAATCATTTTGATCATCTGGAGCTTGTTTTCCAGAAAGGCCAGAAATTTAGAATCTCCCTGAATCCGAAGAAGTGTGTGTTTGGAGTTCCCCAAGGGAAACTATTGGGATATGTCATCTCTAAGGAGGGCATCGCTATTGATCCAGAAAGAGTCGATGCTTCCGGGAGCTCCCGTTGCCTGTCAACAAAAAAGGTGTGCAGTCTTTTCTAGGAAAGGTTAATTTTATTAGCCGTTTTATTGCGGACTTTGCAGGCATTGTTCATCCAATTACTTTAATGCTTAAGAAGGACCAATTTTTCAAATGGACAATGGAAGCTAGAAAAAATTTCAAACTTGTAAAAGAGCCTATTTCTTCCGCTCCTGTGCTGGTTAATCCGGACCTGTCAAAAGATTTTATCATGTATGTTTTTGGTGGTGGTAATAGTATTGCTATAGTGTTTATGCAGAAAGATGATAAAGATGCAAGGGAGTCCCCTGTTGCCTTTTATTCCCGAACTTTAAAAGAATACGAAGTAAAGTATAACTTTGTAGAGAAACAAGCCTTCGCCATTGTTAAAGGGCTTAAGAAGTTCTGGCATTTGATATCATATAATAAGGTGATTATTTGTGTTCCGCATCCTAGTGTGTGAGAATATATCATGGAAGGAGAAATCACCGAAAAAAGAGCTAACTGGATCACCAAGATCCTAGAATACGACATTGAGGTCAGACTTGCCAAGACCATGAAAGGGAAAGGACTGTGCGAGTATATCATCGAAAACAGTGAAATAATGGCAAAGTGTGAAGCTCTGGAACCTGTGTTAAAAAATGAAGAGAATCCCCAGAGCAACTAGCTTAATGATAGGATAAATTTTATGCAGACAGGAAAGTATCCGACGGACCTCCCATCTTTTAAAAGGCGTTTCTATTGCCTACAAAATATCAACTTTGTTCTTTTGGAGGATGTCCTATTTAAAAGAAATTTTAACGACATCCTGCTGAGATGTGTCAATAAGGAGCAGGCCCGAAGGATATTAGATCAATATCATAAGAGCCCTGCCGGAGGACATTTTTTCGCAAGAACCACAACAATTAAAATCATATGTGCTGGTTATTATTGGCCAACACTTTTTAATGATGCATTTTCTTTAATTAGGTCTTGCAAAGAATGTTAGTTCTATGTTGGAAGGAGACAAAATGCTGCTATGCCTTTAAGGCCCATAGTGACAGGGGAACCTTTTGCTCAATGGGGTTTGGACTTCATCGGGATGATCAACCCTCTTTCTTCAGCAAGACATAAATGGATATTAACAACAACTGACTACTTTACCAGGTGGGCAGAAGTAGTGCCGGTAAAAAATGCAACTAAATTAGAGATTGTTAATTTCCTAGAAGAACTGGTAGCCAGATTCGGCCCGTCTAAGACAATTATCTCTGACAATGCCAAAGCTTTTCTTGGCTCAAAAATGGGTAAGTTCACTCTAAAATATGGGGTGTTCTTGAAGACCTCCTCTAACTATTATCCCTAGGGAAATGGTCTTGCGAAGTCCACTAATAAGAACCTCATCCGGTTGATCAAACGGATAGGATCGGAACATCAAAAAGAATGGCATAGGAACCTCCGGACAACACTCTGGGCAGATCGAATTACGCCCAAGCAAGTATTAAAAACATCTCCTTACGAGATGGTGTACACAAATGAGGCATTGCTACCTATTGCCACAGAGATTCCCGCCCTACAATTGCTCAAGTCTCTAGATGTTGAACAAAATGGAGCGATGGAAGTAAGGTTTTCTGAGTTGCTTGAGGTGTAGGAGAAAAGAGAACACGTCCTGGAAGTAATGAATAGTCGCCAACAGGTAGTGAAGAAATGGTTCGACAAAAGGGCTTCAGATCAGGGACTGCAATGCAGAGATTTGGTTCTCAAATTCAATGAATGCAGAACAAAACCCGAACAAAATAGCAATTTCAATAGCCTCTGGGAAGGGCCATTCAAGATCTACCAGTGCAAGCAGTTTAACTCTTTTGAGTTAGAAGATATGGAAGACAATGCCCTAAGTATTCTAGTTAATGGAATACATCTTAAAAGATTCTATTAAATCTGCATATGTGTTAATTTTGTACATTTGTATATATGTAATTACTCTTTGTCACTTTAAGTTTTGGGTCTTCTCGACACAAGAATTGAAATAATGCAGCAATGGTGTAAGCAATTCAAAGAAAGGTATAAATGAACCAAGTTTTAACAAAAGAAGCATAGTGGATTATATTCATTAAAGTTGAAAATTTACAATATAGTGGGGCCGAAAGGCCTTGTGTTAACATCTACATATGCCCGCTAAGGCGCGGGACTTGTAAGCAGAAGGAAGCAAAATTTGTAACCATCTTTGTCTTCAGGACATTAGTGAGAAGGAACGGCGATCATAGCAGCCCGGGCTCTAGAAATACCATTCTCTCAAAATTTTCGTACCACTGAAAAATGGAAAATGGCTCAAGATAATGAATGCACATCAGGAAATGGCAGCCTTCATGGACTTTGGCACGGTGCTTTTCATGGGTTTCCAGCTGAAAGCCGAACAGAAAGGGCTTGGTTGGGACGATGCCTCCACGCAGCTGCTGCAAGCGAATGTTTCGGACCAAAGGAATCCCTCGACCCAATTGGGCTGCACGCACAATCTACTCCAAACCTCCGAGGTAACGTGAAGGGAAGACTAGCTTTGTCAATTTTATAATTTTACGCTTGCTGACGCTGATGTCCAGTAGCAAGGTGACAAAATGGGAGCAGACGCTGGTGTTAACCCAATATTGCTCTTCATAATGCACGCAGTCCTTCTCGAGGATCCATTTGATGGCTTTCACGTATAACAGGTTTTTTGCACCTATTATACACTTCAAGCATCTGCAAGTAATCTTGCCAAGGAAAGCAACCTGGGTCTTTCTGCAGGTGAGCCTCACTGGTGTTTCCATGATTTCTATTTTTCTAGCTAAAAGATTAAAAATACTATCCAGCAAGAGGTTGCTAAACTAAAAGGCTAGTCGATATTGTGATTCGCAATATTGAACAAGGGGCTAATTTATAGACTGGCTAAGTTGTGCTTGCTGAGGAAATCATGATTAATGATTATACCAAGTGGGTTGCTTTACCTTGGTTTTCCGCGTCGCAGTGTGCGAGGTGACGGAGAGGTGCAGGCTCAGATTGTAACTTGCTCCGCTAAGTTGCCACATCGTTCACAAGTCGGCCAATTGTCAGTAATACAGAGCGCCGCTGTCTCATCCGAATTGGATGAAGTTATTGAGAAAGACTCTGTTGGGTGATGCGCCCTGTACGAGCATTAATGTCAATCAATACAAATAGCCTGCAGAGAAATGATCGTGAGGTTTGCTTGGGTTCGTTTTCCAAGACAAGGATTCGCTCCCGTCACACGCGAAAGATTGTCATTTAATTTTTAAGCAGTTCGGTTGGTTGGCGATCTTTTCGCACGAGCAAAACTGATAATGCATAGTAACAACTTGGCGTAAACAGCTGGCACGTACCTTTTTCGGCCGCCATTCCCGAGAAAGCTGAAAAGGAAAGTTATGGCATGCAGGGAAACATATTTATTGCAAAAGTTGCCAAAGAATTAAGCAATTAAGGCATTTGCAAAGAAAGAGAGGTTTCTAGAAAAACTAAGTCATTTGCCAAAGGTTAGCACAAAGACCCTTATGGAGACAAAAATGGCCGAAATTGTAGAAAACCCTGCACAAATTTCAGCTCAAGTAGCTCTAAGCGAGCAGATGAAGAATGCGCCCTGCGTGCAGCTTTATGATGGAGAGTCTTATGCCACTCCAGGCATACCTACGAAGCCTAACTGACCTTTCACTCACCCAGTGAACTAGAGGTTGTTGAGCACAGTTCCTCACAGAGACCAGGCAGTGGTTTTGGAGGATTGGGACAATGTCTTTGACCCCGAGATGTCTACCAATCCTAAGAGCCTTTGGGAAGCTGCATGTGAAAGGATGAAGAATACAATAGACCAATTTTCCAAACGGCTATGGTACTGTGGGATTGCACAGTACATGGTCCCTTTGGTGCACCCTTGCCTAGAGATTGTAGCAGCATGCATGACACACTTTGACCCAAGCACTGGGGTTATCAGTGACAAGGATTTTCGGGTAGTCATTAGCCCCGTGGCTATTCAGGATATGTTATGCGTCCCATTTCCTTTAGGTAAGGAGGTTGAAGATTTTGATATTGAAAGAATGCAGCAAAAGTGGGGAGAGCTCCAATTAGGGCCATAGTTTTATTGCTATGAGCTTCAACATCCGAGCAGTTCAGCCTCGCCCAAATTCCCTTTCGGTTTGAAAGCTCTGAAAGGTGCGGTACAATCCGCCGTTTCTATACTGACAATGGTGTGCGGTTTGGACTCAGACACGGAGGTTCATCAGTTTCAAATGTCCCTCTGCTTTATGCTAAAGAAGAATCATGAGGGCCCACTTTTTGGTTTTGTAAAGATTATTAGTGATGGCATTTGGTTGCAATTAAAGGAATTTGGGGTCGGCTCTAGGTTCAGGTATTCGTCTTTCCCGACCTACTTAATTTTGCACCAAAATCTGGATTACTTTTCAACGTCTATGCTCTTGTCTGTTTTTGATGAAAATGGCTTGAGGAAGCCGGTTTCGACATGGACCCCCGTCATGTCAAAAACCTTCGATTATTATGCGTTCTCGAATGCATTCATAGCCCCGGTCATTCGGGCTTTGGGTAAGGCTGGTTTAAATATGACCAAATGCATATCACTCCGCCAGAGGTCCTGGCTTGAGAAGTTAACTCCACCCTGTAACTGGTTCTTTGGCACAGATTTCACCATGCTTTGTTTGCTGGGTTTCGTCCGGGAGCCTTTCTGGCTTCCCCGTTTCCTCTCTGATAGGGTGTTGGCCCTTGAGGCAATGAGACAACTATGTACCCTTGATGATGATTATTAGGGGGGAAAGCACCTGACATCCTATTTACTGTTACCAATCATGTTTGATTCAGTGTCACTGGCCAAGAAGAGGACCTCGTAGCTCGATACCTCGGTGACTCTACTCTCAAAGTTGGGTCATCTCGGGCTGGTATTGATAGATGATTCCTGGAATTATAACCTTGACAATAATTTTTTGGAGATTGGCATCAAAATCTCGCATTCACCTCGGCCATTTTGGGACCTCCGAAGGAAACCTAAGTAGATATGTAAGCCTCGAATATTTGCCTATAGTGGATGGTCGACCACCTTGGCTGAATTTTTATCACATCATGGGGAGGGTCAACCCAAAGCTCGTGATCAACCCCCCTTTGGTCACTCAATTAAAGAAGCTCAATTGGGAACCCGACAAGATGCAAGCTTTTTGGATATACCGGCAGGAGATTCTGGCACATGACAAGTTATACAACGAAGTCGCCCTCGATGAGAAATTTGATGATATTTGGGAAAATGAGCATCCGGATGTTGAGTATTCTCCAAACCATTCAACATCCGTGCAGCAATATAGAAGAGAGGAGGCTACTGCGGAATCTGGGGAGGAAGTAACATAGTTTCCCTCCGCCGTCGCTGAGAATCTAGTACTTGAAAGGAATACTGGTAAACAGCCTGTGCAGGAGGAAGAGCCGTGCTCACTGACATCTATACCAACCGCCTCCTCTAAGCCAAAACGAAAGTGGATGAAGACCACCAGTAGTAAGAGTCGGGTCATTCTTGACTTCGATGATGTCCCGAGGGAGAAGCGATAATGTACCAAAAAGGTCGACGTAGAGGAGGAACAACCAGCAACAGAAGTGGTCGAGGCATCTACGGCTCCACTGGAACATCAGGTAAAATTTCCTCCCTCTCCTCTCTCCTCTATGTCTTTGGTCTCACCACAGTCTGCCCCTGCCGTCTCATCCGCGCAAGTCATCTCCACTTCTGGATTTTTCGGTCATTCCGGTCTTGCTCCTCCCATTTTCCCTCCTGTGTCCTTCACTTTTACTACTTTGCCCGGAACGTAATTTGGTGTTAGTACCGAGCTCGTGGGTCAACAATTTTTATCCCCAAGGCCTAGCCCTGCGGTTGGTGCGTCTCCAATTTTTTCCTACTCCATCACTTCATTTTCATTCCCTCCAAGTGGCCAATTCATCCCGACTTTCTCCCCGACTATTATAATGCAACCCAGCAAAACCTCTGATGCATCAACTACACTATCTTTCTCGCTGGCTATCCCTCAGGAGTATCCTTTTACCGGTGGACTAGGTATCTCGACCCAGGAATATTTTTCGTAGGTCGATGCAAATAAAAATGCCCGTGCCAACCGGATCAGCAAGCGAAGAGTGAAGGACACAACCAAGCAGGCGGAGCCCCATTTGCAAACTGTTTTCAATGAAACCCAGGACTCCTTGATGTTCGTGAAGATCACTCCTAATGTGATCAAGGCAGTAAACGAAATGTAGCCCAGTGACTATTCTGTGAATGTTGTCGAGTTGGACTTGCGGCAAGCCCGCCCGCAAGATAAAGTTGAGCTGATGGAGGAGACTCAAAAAATAGTGACTATTGATTTACTCAAACTCAGTCGTCAAGAGAAGAAGGATGATCAGATTGCGGAGCTGAAAAGGAAAGTCGACATCTGGGTAAAAAAATTCAAAGCCCAAGAGAATGAAATAGGTCGGCTGGAGAAGGAGAGGGTTTCCTTCAAAAATAAAATCAAGGAGTTGCAAAATTTGGGCAAGGAGGTCGTTCCGACTCTTGAAAAGCAAGTTGAGCTACTCCAGGCAAATGAAAAAGATCTCCAAGCTAAGTCTGACCTGCTAATTGAAGGCATGAGAGAGCTCCGGTAGAATACAACTACCGAGATAACTGAAGTGAATGCCAGCCTGGAGTTGGAGGTTCAAAAGGCTAAGCAGGCCGAATCAGCCTTGGCGGAGAAGGAAAATGAGGCTCTTGCCCTAAAGGAACAGATGTTTGCATTGGATAAAAGCTTGGAGGAGGCAGTGGCAAGTTTAAGCAGTAAAGAGGCAGAATTGGATGCCCTAAGAACCCAACCCCTTGCACCTCGGATGAGCTCCTTAGAAATTTTCAAAGGGCTGCACATATCATACTGAGATAAGGTAAAGGCTTTGTGCCTTACCCTGCAACCCACTTTAAAGTTTATGGTACAAGCAACTAGCCTCTGTGAAACGGTGAGTGAATCGATACAACAGGTTTAGGAGTTAACTTCTGACAAGGTTTCCGAGGCTAGGATATTATTGGGTAAGTTGTATACCGCTTCAGATGAAGCGTTGAGTAGCGTGGGTATCAACGATCGAATGATGGCCGCTTTGGGTGCATGTGGCCTCATCTCCATGCATGAGGCCATTTAGCAGGTGGTAGATTGAAGAGCTCAGTTGAACCAAGTTACAAGGGACATGCGGGAAAAGTTTTCCCATTTGACTCAAAGAGGCCTCCCCTCGCCTTTCATTACAGACTAGGCAGTTGGTGGAGTGGAGCATATTGTTCAAATGATTGAAGAGAAGAAGCAGGACCTTTCCATCTTCCACACCTTTGATTAATCCCCAACTGCTGACGAGATCGAAGCAATCATACATCAATTGGCATAGATTTTCTTCCAATTGGAATTGGAAACAAAAGTATCAGGCAGATTGCCTTTCAAAGCAATCATCGATCTCAGACTAGCTCATGAGCACTTGTGAACTCTCTCTGCACCAATAGACGAGGTATGGACCAATCTGCAGGCCACCCTTGCAAGGTTGTGAGCATTATGTTGCAGAGCCAAAGGTTTCTGGGGTTCTCCTTTCCGCAAAGCGAAAAACCCCTATTAGTCGCCAAACTGTTCAATAAAAACTGCCTATGCCTTGGCTATTTTCTTTTCCTTTGCGGCTACGCCTTAATTTTGTATGCTCATTGTCTTCGGAGCTTGCGACGTGGCTGCCTCGTGAAGCTTTTTGCTTTAGCTTCATTTCACTTTTCGGTAGTCTCTGTTTGCATGTCACGTGGCTCGTGCTGGCTATTTTTTCGAGTCGGGCCTACCTCGTTCTTTGCTTTCTGCCTCGTTCTTTGCTATTGCTCAAAGCTCTCCACGTGGATCTCTCTCACGACTTTCTACCGAGCATTCTTGTTGCTTTTTGCCGAGCTCCATCTGGATGACACGTGGCATTTCTTTTTCCTGTGCCGGTTACCTTAGAAATGCCGATGGATCTTTTGTGCTTCCCGTCGCCGCGTGTCTTCTCCTGTTGCTGCATGTTTTTCCGTTTTGTATCGTGGCCTCACTGGCGTGTTGCTAATCGATGAATGTTTACTGTGGCGGCTCGGATCATCTGTGCCGAGGATCGTCACACATGGTTTGCTCTTCCATGATGCATTTTTCAGGCGGTGGGATGGCCTATATGTGGGGCCTGGTTTTTCTTTTATTAGGTTGTTGATGAAGTTTAAGAGATCTCTCAAGCACTGAGGATTAAGCTTTGTGTAATAGTTACTTTCAATTCAAAGACTTCAGACTGTGCCAAATAGATTCGGCCTTTCTATTTTCAATTGTTCACTGGTACTATTGACCTGTGCTATTGTCTTTATTTTTGTATGAATGCTTGTTCTTCAGTTTTTGTAACCTTTCATAGCTAATATAAATACAGATCATGTTTCTTCGACTCTTCTATGTTAAAGCAACGTTATGTTCGATTACATTATGCATATAGAAGGATGGTGTTGAATGACAAGTGCTTTTGAGAAAATTTATCTTAATTAATAACAATTTAGTGGTTCGGGCCTTTGCATCTTGCACTGTGCTCTATCAAAATTCGTTTAAGACTTTGGCACATCGCCTGTAGTGTAAGCTTTACATTCATGTTATTCTCCTTATCTTTTTCCTCAACCCACTAAGCGAAGAGCTAGCTTCGATAAAATCTCGGAGGTCACTTAGCTAGCACACCATATCCCCCAATAGCTAAGTTTCCCATAAGACTGCTACTACATGCAAAATTCTGCATCAACAGTTAGTATTTTCAATTTTAGTTCTTTTCTACCCCTTTTCCTAATCAAGGCAGTAGTTTATAGGAGGTCCATCAAGGGTACCAATCCTCTCTAGAGGTTCATCTTCACCATAGAAAAATTGTAACTTGAAAATGTTCCCATGTTTCACAAGATAGCCGAGTTTTACACTTGGTTAGGATGCTATCCTCATGACAACATTTTTTGGCACGACCGATGGGATAGTTTGAACTATCACAGTTCAAATATCTTCCTTTCATTACTGGTATTTGGTGTGTACATCAAAATATTTCTACCTTTGGAGGAAATATCTTCACACACCTAGTGATTCAAAGTTTCAATCTATCAGTTTCAATCAAACTAAGTGCTGGCATGTTCAATTTATGATGAAAAGAAGCTATTTTTCTTTCATTTCAAATCATTTCTAAGTAGATTTCCAAGTTTTGAATGCTTTAACATGTCAAAATTTCATGGAAAATACATATTTCAACCTCCATTTCATGAAAGTGTTGCTCATATACCTTCTTATTAGCCTTATCAACTAAGCATGTAATTGGTTTTAGCCCAAATTCCTTTGCCATATGGAGAAATCAACATGTTAAATATGATTTTCACCCACCCACCCTTGTTCAATCTTCTTAGCAGCCTACATATGCTCAAATTCAACCTAAAGAAGACCTTTTGTTTCCAACTAGCATAACCCTTCTCACAATCAGCCTCAAAATATTGAAAACATGAGCATCAAGGATATAATGTTGGACTTTCAAAAGAAAATGAGTGAGATTAAATGAAATCAAGGGTATGAAGGAGATAAAGAGTATAAATTTCAACAAGAAGAATTGGCTTGATCAGCTTACCAATACCAACAAGAGGAGGAGGTACAAAGAAAGCAATATGAAGAGTCTCTTGCAAAAGAGTTTGTTGCTAAACAAGAGAAAAAGTTTATTGCTTGACCAAGTAGAAAATTTGGATGCCCAATCAACTTCTTACATTCTATATCAACTTTGCAAAGAAGAGATTGGACCAAGTATAAAATTCCAAGCTTTAGGCAAGGTAACTCTCCTAAGTCTTGAAATCAGTCTCATGAGATTGATATTCCAAGTTTTAGGAGTCTTCTTATTTTGCATGATCCTGAACCTAACCAAGAATAACCTTCTCCAAAGCTTATACAATCTCATGAAGATCAACAAGACTCCTATAATAAATCTTCTTGTCCTAGAACCATTTGCCTTTGCAAAGGTGGACCCATTGTTTATCAGGATAGTTGGCTTAGTAAATAGAAAAAAGGAGGTATTTGTGGAGAAGCAGGTAGAATTTTTGGCTATTAATATGCTTGAAAATGAGGTAAAAGATGGAAAATAAAATTTGTAACAAGATGTGGATGAGCATGATCAACTAGGGCAACACGTTGAAAAGCTTGAAAGAGGTAATGAAAACCATGATTTCATATTCTTATTTGATGAACTCCCTTCTTTCATTGAGCAGGATGAAAGAGGTATACAAAATTCAAAATCATCACAATTTTTGGAGTAGTTGAAAGATGAGAAAGAGTACAAAGAGAGGTTGGTCCATAAGGTCAAAACCAGTCTTCTTCCACAAAAAATCATAGGTTGAAGAAGACCTATTTTGGAATGATCTTGAGGTATTTGTTTCAATCTTAGATGATAAGCCAACACCTTTGAAAGAGGGAAATCATGAGCAACAAGCATAGTGCATACATCTCTTTGTTCTTGAAAAATCAGTCAATGGAAATGAAACAACCCAATAAAAAAGATGATGAGACAATAGTGCATAAGCAAGAAACCAACAATGAAAGATCCAAGTTTGATATTTCAAGAGGATTTCCTATAAAAAATCTATCCAAGAGAGAGTCCAACAAAGCATCACAAATGCTTGCACCCAAGCATGAAATTGTAGCTGAAAAAGTATGCATCCATCTTACCTATCCATTTAAAAACAACATGTATGGTCAATATGAAGAGTTAGGTGGAATTTTTTACATTTTAAAAAAGTTGTTGCAACAGTTGATCATTTTTTTGTCATTTCTCTACCTCTTTTTGGCTCCTCATAAGCATGTGAAATATTGCAAATTTTTGAGAAAAAGAAGCCACTTTAGAGAACCAGTTAATGGTTTTGTTTGAACACTACCACTACTGGTTAGTGTAGGTTAGGATAGGTTTTGTTTCAAGTTAATAAGTGTTGATGCACAATTCTTTAGTTTGTCATTTTCTCCAAGTGCATGATGCATAGTTAGTTGTTGTTCTTGATGAGTTGGTGGTTGTTGTCAAGGATTGGTTTTTAGTTTGTCTCACATTATCTTGATTCTATGCCTAATGGATGCCCAAGGCTACTAGTCCTATTGGTTTTAGTAGGTAGAAAACCCTCAGAGGTCGCCAATAATGTAGTCTATTTTTTCATATTCACTACAAGTCAAGTACTTAGCATTAATGCTTTTTATTTCCTTAGTTGAGTCATAAGAGTTAAAAGAGATTTTTTAAGGAAAAGAAGGCATTGATATTTTATTTAAGACTTGGACAAAAGGTTTTAACAAAAATTATCTCCCAAAATCTAAGTCTATTCCCAAAAAGAAAAAAAAGGGAGAGTTTTCATGAGAATGCAAAAGGAAAGCAAAATTTGGTGAAGTCCAAGTTCATGAGGCAGTCTATACTTAGGGTTTCACACCACATACAATAGTTACAAAAATTTCATGGCAGAAAGGATACCATTGAGCTGTAGGATTTGAGAAATGCAAATCCACAGACCCCGATTAATACCTGCATGCAAAAGACTTGTCACAAAGAAAGAGACAGATCAAGACAAGGGTTTGGCTCTCACAATATGCAAGATGTATTCCAGAAAAATGAAATAGAGCATTAAAGAAATACAAGAGATCAATCCTTATAAAAGGAGATCAAAACCTAAAAGGAAAACCTAATCCTAAAGGTGAGTGCATTTAATAATTAATATTAATTATTAAATGACTAATATGTGTGCAAGGCGAAATCTTAAGAGGAGAGTAAAGTTAATTAATTACTTTACTCTAACACCCCCCCTTAAGATGAGCAAGAGTGCAGCTACAACCTAGTGCAAGAAAGCAAAAGTAACTACAATGCATGAAGGTAAAATTGGGTCCCGGCAACTAGGCCTGATCAGGTACCCAAGTACAAGGAAATCTCTATGAAACAGAGAAAAGGAGAAAACCCAGTGGGAAAAAACTCCTCTCCAAAAAGAGATGCAAAAAGAAAGTACAAATGAAATGTCTCAAGAGACTCTCTCAAGAACATATGCAGATATACAATCAGATACCCCCCCATGAGAGAGAGTGGAGACTCCAAAGCCCCCCCAGAATGAGAGAACCCCTGTGCCAATGATCAAACCGATGTGTCGCCTTGGAGGAAGAAACAGATCCAATGGTCGAAGAAGAGGAAATCCCTGGATGTGAGGTGAAAATGGAAGTCCTGGATGATGCGCACTGAAGAATGAAACAGCAACATGAGTGTATGAATAACAAAATGGTGAATCAAACAACTCAAGATGATCCTGAAATGGAATCTCCAATGAAGAAGGGATAACAGGTGTGCTGAATCTGTCATCTGTGAGGAAAGGTATATCCTCAGATATGGCCTCAACAACTGCACTTGATGGCTCGATAAGTGGAGCAACAATGTCAGTCACAACTGAAGAGGTATCCTGCTGAACAAATGTGATCTCAACAGGAGGAAGAGGTGTAGAAGTCTTAACACTAGTCTCATGAACAGATGGAAGAACACATAAGTTCAAGTGACCGAACTTCTCCTCAGATACTGCATGCTCTCTTGTAAAAAGAGAGGGAGATGGTGGACCAAAGTGTGTGAATGCATACAATCGGGAAGAATGATCAACTGTCCCTGTTGCAACAATATTGCCAGTCTGAATGTCTCTGATGTGCACTGAATCAGGTGTGAACTCAACTGTCTTCCCTGTCCCACTGTGAGCAATCTGATAAATGGAGAGAAGGTTAGTGGACAAATATGGAACACATAGTACATCATTGAATGTATCGCCATCAATATCGATAGAACCTTTCCCACATACACTCATATAAGTGTTATTACCCATCAAAATGTGTGGTGAGGATGCAGTCTCGAAAGATGAGAACATTTCCTGAGAAGATGCCATATGGTGTGAAGCACCTGAATCCAGTAGCCATCTAGATGAATGTGAACTGGTGGTTGCACATAATGCATGACCCTTATGTGGGGCCTGTCCATCTATCTGGAATGATGGTGAAGAAGAAGACCCGCCTGAAGTAGATGAAGAAGAGTAATGAATATGGTTCTTCTCAAGAAGAGCTGTCAAATCTGAAACTTGTTTTGCATATCCATCTATCTTCTTCTCATAACACTTGGACTCATCATGTCCTAGCTTAGTGCAATAAGCACACTTAGGTCTATCTTTCTTCGATGATTCCCCCTTAGGAGAAGGTGAATCATAAGTCTTCTGTGAACTAGAATCCTTCCAATGCTCTGTGGTCTATGGTTTCTGTTTCTGTTTCTGCTTCTGCTTCCCCTGATATGACTGTGCTACCAATGCTTGGTGCGGTGATCCTGTGAGAGCATCCAACTGTGATATCTTAGCCTGCTCTCGTGTCAAACGATCACAAAACACCTCAAAAGAAGGCATGGTAAAACGTGCACCCAAGGCATCCATAGTGGAATGGAAGGTAGATGAGAATATCTGAAAGTTCCCACGAAGCTTTGACAAAATCAGGTAAATACACTCTGTATCAGTCTTAACCTTACCACAACCCTGTAGAAGAGATCTCTGTTGTTTGAATTTCATCAGAAAGTCCTCAATGGAGGGAAAAGAATCAGGTACAAGTGAAGTCAACTCTGCCTCAATCTGTAGTGCACGGAACTGATTGATGGTACCAAATAAATCATTGAACTTGGTCCACATTTCAAGAGGACTATTACATGCATCAAGATGAAACAACAAGCTGTCTGAAACATGTAAGGAAATCAAACCCATAGCCTCATCCATCTTATTTCTATGCTGCATAATCTCAAATGGCCTTGTCAAAATTGGTTGAACCGTATCTAAACAGGACCACAACCCCTTTGATCTAAGAAGACGTGTCATAAATGTCTTCCAGGTATGATAGTTATGAGGTGTGAGAAGTTCAACACTAGAAGTATTTTCGGCCATGGCGTGAACTATGCCTCAACTGCTCTGAATTTTTTATTATTATTTAGTGGTCTTTCAGAACTAGACAGAAGATGCAGAAGGGGTTTTTGTTTTGTTTTGGTGTTTATATATTCTGGTTTTCTGATGTAAATGACAGAAAGCAAGAAAAAACACCCCCCCATAATGCAAAAAACCAATCCCCAGTACAAACTGAAAGCCAAAAAAATAATAGAAAGCAGTATATGTATGAGACAAATCTCTATGTACCTGAAGAATTTTCTGGTGAAATAAACTGAAGATCTGGAAAGAGCACAGAACCACCTTTCCAACACCTATTCGCTTTCAAAAAACGGAGCAAAATTGAGCAAGTTATGCCTTTCAGAGTGCAAAAAGATTATCTAACTTTGACTGCGAAAAACTGCATGCAAACTGAATATTTTTGAAAAAATTCCTGCACCATCAAAACGGGCTCGGAACCAGCTTTCCGACAATATTTTGTTTTT
This sequence comes from Sequoiadendron giganteum, assembly GCA_007115665.2. Taxonomy (NCBI): domain Eukaryota; kingdom Viridiplantae; phylum Streptophyta; class Pinopsida; order Cupressales; family Cupressaceae; genus Sequoiadendron; species Sequoiadendron giganteum. The sequence continues at coordinate 841,694,052 of CM021102.1, forward strand.
GAAAAACCGAGTTCGTATGCAAAAGTTATGACCAAAATACCAAAACTGCTCCAAAAAGGTTTGAGGGTTAAGCCTGGTGGTCAGGCTAACCGCTAGCATTAACCGCTAGTTTTTAACCGCTAGCGGTTAACTGACGGCGGCGCCCATAAGTCTGTGATTTTTAAAAAAAAAATTCGGATTGCGTGCCGTACTAGGCCGTACGACCAAGAAATGAAAAAATTTTGCCTCCCAGAGTCACTGTGTCCGATTTCGACGATTTGATAGTCGATTTAGGGGTTTTTGGGCGCTCTGAATGCGATGGTGAGGTCCGTTTGGGTTGAAATTGCTCCAAAATTGCAGGTACGCTCTGGATCAGGAACCCTCAAAAAAACATCAAACCCTCGTAGATCTAACACCGTGAAGCCAAATTTGATGAATTTTATATCAAAATAGGGGTTTTTGGATGCTGCGAGCTCAACGGTGAGGTCCGTTTGAGCTCAAAGTGCACCAAAAAAATAAACCCGCTATTCCAAATAAAAACTAGAAAACAAACACAGATCTGATGCAACCAAACCTAGATATCTAATCCTTTCAAAAAACTGAACAAGCTGCAGCAGATCTGGCTCTGATACCATGTAGGATTTGAGAAATGCAAATCCACAGACCCCGATTAATACCTGCATGCAAAAGACTTGTCACAAAGAAAGAGACAGATCAAGACAAGGGTTTGGCTCTCACAATATGCAAGATGTATTCCAGAAAAATGAAATAGAGCATTAAAGAAATACAAGAGATCAATCCTTATAAAAGGAGATCAAAACCTAAAAGGAAAACCTAATCCTAAAGGTGAGTGCATTTAATAATTAATATTAATTATTAAATGACTAATATGTGTGCAAGGCGAAATCTTAAGAGGAGAGTAAAGTTAATTAATTACTTTACTCTAACATGAGCATCAATCAAGATCATTTAAATAAGGGTATGTTGGTTGCAAACAACCTTATATTTAGTTGCAACATGGAGTAGCACATGCATATTGTATTCACTTTTGTTTTCAAGTTCCAATGCCATGAAAGCGTGTTGCAAGGAAAACTAGACATTGAGGAGTATTTATTGTGAGAAAAAGGAGCTCAAACTAGTTGCAAAGCTCATAAACATCACTATATCCCTCCCATGAAAAAGCATGCATGAAAGACTAATCAATGAAGAGACAGGTATGTTGATGCATCCATATTGTCTCTAATAAAGAAGGCCTCCATATTTTTTGTTTTGTAGCTAGTGTACTTAGTTCGAAGGATGGAAAGCTTTGGTTCTCTATGATTAGCTACTTTCACGTGAAGACCTAGGCTAGCTTTAGAATAGATACCCATTGAGGGAGAAAGAAGTGATGAGCACACAATTATGCTGAGAGGGGGGTGAATCAATATAACAAATTTTTTACCTTTTTTAACTTAGTACCATAAGCATATCAACTGCATAATAATAACCTAAGTCACCGCATTCGCTAAATTTCAACCACGAGGTTTAAAATTCGGCGAACTTCAATACATGATTAAAAATTCGTTGAAATTCTCCTATATTCGTTTGAGTAAAGGGCATAGATTTTTTAAATAAAATATATTTTGAAAAACGGAGCTCCAAACTATGACGATGGATGGCCTCCATGAATAGAAAAACCTGGACTATGTCTTCAGGATCTATCCATTAGCTACAATCTGCTATATGGTAACATTCCTCCCGCCATTGCAAGCTTGCATAATATAGATCATTCATTTTCAATGACCATAATATGGAAATAGACCTGGTCGATAATCATTTAAGCGGTGAAATCCTAGAGAGCCTTGGCAACTACATGGAGCTGCTACAGCTAAACCTTTCTTGAAAAAGCCTAAAATTAAAAGGCCGTGAAAAAGTCTAAAATTAAAAGGTCATGAAAAAGCCTAAAATTTAATTTAATGTCCATTTGTTATTTAATTTTGTTTTTTATCTATAATGTTAAAATTTAATATTTTAAAATAAATAAAATAAACTTTTGTTATATTATATATATATTTTTAGACTACAGGAATCGGTTGGTTATCCATCCCCCTATAAACTACAGTGCGCCTGGTAACTTTTTTCACGTGACTGGTGGCACTGGCATGACACACCCTCCAATACCACGGGTTTGGGGGAGACTAGACCTCATGACCTCTTGCCTACAACAAGATGCTTTAGCCAATTGAGCTAGGCCCCTCGCCCCATTATAATATTATATTTATTATTTAATATATAATTTAATTTTTTATTATTTATATATTAATAATATTATAATTTAAATTATATTTTTTAATATATTTATTATTTATTTTGCTTTGTATTTAACATTATTAATACATTTAAACATATTAATATTATTTTTTTACTCATTTTAAGATTATTACTTATATTTAAAAAAAATCAAAATTAAATAAGGCGAATTTAATCTGAATTTTATACTTTTTCAAATTTTTTCCTTGTTGAATTTCATCTGAATTTCAATGTTGCCGAACTCAAATTTGAATTTGAACCCGATGACTTAGATAATAACAACATAAGATAAAATAATTAAGCAACATAAGTAGAACACATGATTTATGTGGAAACCCTTATGAGAGAAAACCAAGATAAAATATTGCTTATATAATTTTTTTACAAATTTTGTAGGCTCCAACCCACTAGAGGCACCAACCCCTCATTCACTTTATGAGCACCAACCCACTAGAGGCACCAACCCCTCATTCACTTTGTGAGCACCAACCCACTAGAGGCACCAACCCCTCATTTAATTTCTCCTCTAAATTTTGCTATAAATTTCTTCTCCAATCTACTATAATGGTGATCATAAATCTTCCACAAAATTGATCATAATCTCCTCATAGAACTTATTATGAATCAACCATACAACTTCTCACACTCTCCTTATATAATCTAGAAATACAATCTTCAATAAGTGTGCTAATAAACTATTATAAGTCTGCTCATTCCACTTCAAAGGTTTTCTCTAAAATCTACTTTAAATTCTTCCTTTATGAATGCATAATCATTCTCTATATCTGCATATACTTATTTTTCAAATCTGCCATAAAAGTCTACTCAAATCTGCCATGTATATGCTCTAAATTATCCTCATAAATATGCTTTAGGGTGTTCACAAAGTATTTATATATTTTCTCAAGAATTCTTCACAACTCTTCCCATACAAAGCCTTCACAAATATGTATAATATAATCTTCCTAATTCTTCATATGTTCTTCTTGTGATGAATGATTTTTCTTTATATTTCTCATACAAAACACCCACTTCCTATGATTTTCAAATATCATTTATATCTTCATACTTCTATTTAGAAAGGAATCCCTTTTGAATGGACAAAGTCTTTAATAAATACTTCCACCTTTTCCTTAATCATACCCTTCACCTTAACCACTGCTCTTTATTTATTTCTACCTTTTTTGTTGAACACCTGAAAGACTGAGAGGGGGGTTGAATTAGTATTCCTTTAAACCAATTAAACATAATCCATCCAATTACCAACATACATCTAACAACAATAATGAAAGTGTCGTAAGGGGGGATAAAGCATACAAAAATAAAGCAATGAATCAAATTGATTTAATTCAAACAAGATTAATATCCCATACCCATACTCATGAATTGTGAAATGAAACCCATGAATTCAACCAAATAAGAAATTAAGAAAACTTAAATGAATCCAAAATAAACAAATCTTACCATACCATGTCGAAGTTGTGTTTTTATTGATGTTGGATGTCATATTTCTCAAATCAATACAAAGCCTCCATTGTTGATGTTGCAAAAGCTTCAATGTGTGTAAAATGTTGAACTAGAATGTGATAATATCTCTCAATGTGCTCAAGGAATAACTTATCAATGCTTCACTATGAAGATTCTAGATGATTTGTGAGATGGTAGAGGATTGTTTCATAGATTTCTTATTTCAAGATGAATGATCAAGATGCAACAATGCAAAATCACATCAACGGTTGAGAACCATTGAGAGGAAATATATTTCTCAGTTAGCCTCTATGATTAATCCAATTAAGGATGTTAATTGCATAATCTATGGAATTGAGGAAATTAGGTTGATTTGTTAGTGGTATTGAAGAAATAGATTGAGAAGTTAACGGGATTGAAGAATAGATGAGTTAGTTAGCCAATTAGAGTGATAAATTAGTGGTTGTGATTTGCTCAATCACAAAAAGGGTGAGGGTAATTAATTAATTAATATTTTGAGTTGAACATGCACGTCATGTTTGATTTTAACAAATAAAGTTGTATTTGTTTGTTGATTATGTTGAATGATTTCGAATAATTGATCTAATTATTCAAGTTTAGAGAGGGGAAAGTGATTTAATTATATTATTAGGAGAATAGGGTATATTAGTGACATAATTAAATAATTTGAGTTATTTAATTAATCAGGAGGAATAAAGTTAGATTTAATGATGATATAGTGAATTAATTAAATAATTTAAAGATTATTCAATTAATAGAGGAAATAGGGTTTTTGATGTAAATGATGTGAAATGCAATGATATTAGTGATAGTGATGTCGATGATGAAAAATATCATTTTATATGTATAATATGCATTAGGTCATTTTTATATGTCTACAAAAAGAAAGCATGAAACATCACAAGATCACATGACACATGAACACCAATATTTTTACATGGAAAACCCAAAAAGGAAAAACCCATAGTGAGGGTTAGCTCACAATATATTATATTTGGATATAGTATATTATAGAAGGGATAACTTCTAGTTGGATTCAATATCCAAGTGACTGCTCTCAGAGAATAAGAAAGAAGAAAGAAGGGGTGGCCACACAACCTATTTGAGCTGATACAATAACATCTATCATATGCTGGATTACAGTTCCAAAGAGGTACAAAAATAATCTTCACATAGATTTGAATCAATAACTAATCTCTTAGAGCTACCAGAGGCTTCTTCTGCACTCATATCAGCTCTAGCTCTTTCTATAGCTTCTCTAGCTATGTATTTTGAGATGCCAAACTCTTTGGCATATGATTCTACCTCAGCATGAACCTATTTCTTTATTTGCGATTTCTTGAATTTTTGATGAACTTCCACTGTATTTTCTCTATAGTTTCCATATCTTGACTTGCTAGGATCTTTAGGACTATTAAGCAACACTTCAACACAACCAATAGCTTCATCTTCTGTCACCTCATAACCAAGATCTAGAACCCAAATGGTTCTAGGTTCAATAGCTTCCATTATGCAAAAAATAGTAGAAACCAAAAAGGTAATGTCATTTATGTATTTTCTTACCACATCACTGAAAATTATTTGTCTCATGTTCATTCTTCTTTGAAACATTGCAAAGAAAGCTTTAAGGGCATCACCCTGAGCATTCATATCTCTGAGATTACTCATGTAGTCTTTTATCTAATGAGCAATAGGATTTTCACTTGGCCAATTAACCTTTCCAACTACTAGAACTTCCTTCATAAAATAGAAAACCAAAAATATCACTAATGTGCCATACCTAAATACATTCTTTTTCTTCTTAATATCCTTCAAGTTCTCCATCAGTTGTTACCAGAGCAACTCACATAGGTCATATTCACCATTGTTCTCAATCATATCTACTACCATATGAATTGCAATGGTAGAGATTGAATTGTGTCCATAAATAATATGTCCAATAACCATAAATGCATATTGAATTGTTAGATTTATGATAGTGTTTATTGTAGTACCCATTTTCAACATTATGTCTTTGTTCTTAGTATATTTCTAGACTAGAATCAGTTCGATGGAAAATAAACCAGTGATTTATCTAATAAATTCTTTGGTAATCATGAAAGCCCCATCAATTCGCATAAAATAATAGTGAATTATGCTTAAGGCCATTCTAATGCACTTCTCTTCATAGCTAAAGTTTGGAAACCAATGCCACACATCTAATTTCTTCTTAATTAGGATATTGTATTTTGATTTCAAGGTGTAATATTTTCCAACTAACTCATCTACCTATAGATTGAACAATTTAATATAGGGGTGCTCTTCCATGTTCCCATGAATATAATCCCTAATATATTTAGTAGATATAACCCCAAGAAGTATATGCAAAAATGCACCTAGGATATCATCTTCCAAAACTTTGGTGGAATATCTTTTAAATTTGGGTTGCAGTTTTTGAGAAATATCTATAATTTTCGATGTCTCCATTGCATTCAAATTGCCTTCAACTGATAGTTCTAGAAAATTAGAATGTGCAGGGATTGCTAAATACCTTTTTCTCTTGCTCGACTTAGGGTTTTGAAATTCTACAACTTGGAGATGCTTCAGACCCTTCAAAATCACTTCTTGCTCCTCTACTCTTATTCAAATACATTCAATGAAATGAATTTGTCTTATCAAATACACTTTTAACTCTCAAATTTGACCCATTTCAATAATAAATGCTTCAGACAAAATTTTGATAACCCTAAAACCTGTATGCATAGTCATGTTTCCAAACTCCACAAATTACCACATTAGAATATTTTCTTCTACAATTTTCTTCCACATATTAAGAATTTCAGTCTTGATGACATATCTTTGTGCTATATCTCAAGCACCTCTTTTTTGGTGGGGGACATAAGATATTCATTAAAGCTCCCCCTAAGCCATATTTATAGGCTTAGTTACTAGAGGAAACATCTGCATCAAAGAGTGGTACAGATTCTCCCTTATCCTCAGTCTCTTCTTTCTTTCTCTAGGTCTTTTCCATTTCCCTCTTTACTTCATCTAGATCAATCTTTTTGTTGGTTTATTCTTCTTTATCAGTTAATCCTTCCTTGTGTTTTTACTTCTACAAAATTTAGCAATCTGTCCAAGACTATTGCAATTGTTGCATATTATGATATTCATTTGAGCATTATTCCTTTCATTCATTCTAGAGCTATATTGGTTAGCCTTGTTTCCAAATCCATAGCATGTATAGTAGTAGCCTTTGAAAGATTGAATCATTCTACCAGTACTATATGCATTCATCATTTGATTTTTGTAGTTATTTTCTCTATGTCCAAATTTATTGAATGTAAAGAATTGACCAGTAAAAAGATGAAACATTCTAATTCATTCTACTTCTACATTCCTTTGCTCTATGTCTAAATTTATTGCAAAAATAATAAATACCATTGAAAGATGAGTACCTTTGAGCATTTGGTTATTTGATAGGAGGTCTTCTATCATTTTTTCCTTGATTCCAGAGTATGCCACCGTTCTTCTTGTCTTTAGTCTTCTTTGCATTCTGATTTTCTTTTGATCTTTCTTCTCATTAAAGTCCTAGACCATCTTTGTCTTTAGATGCCTTTTTTCCTATAATCGACTCATCAAGAATTACCACTTCTTATTTAAGCCTTGTGCATTCATCAGTCTTTATTTTTACCATTGCATTTAGACATTCCTCAATTCTCTTTTTTTACCTATCTACCAACTGTAAAATGGTTGGTGTAGGTCTAAGTTTAGCTAACTGAAGTATCTAAATTGTCTCCTTAGTCATGCCATTAATTACTTCCCCTAATTCAATCAAGGTGTTCTTGATAAGGGTCCCATTAATCTTAACATCCACTACTGAACTTATAGGATCTATGTATTTAGGGATAGTTATATTTGTTGGAAACAAGCTACACTAAGAGGGGGGGTGAATCAGTGTAGTGCAAAAATTAACTTTATTAACCTTTATCTTCAAAGGATTAACAACATTCAACCATAATGCATAAACATGAAGCAAATGAACACAACATCATAACACAAGAATTTTTATGTGGAAACCTTGTTAGGGGAAAAACCACAGTGGATGGCCAGTCCACAATTTAATCTGAGTATGCTCAAATGAATTTTACAATAAGGGGAATGCACTTGCATTCAGACACACTGCCTAGAGCTCACTGCTCAAAGGGAAGGCTCACTGCCTTACAAAGAAAATTAGATTAAAACCATTTGAGATTTGAATTGAGAAAAATAGCATCTACATATGCCTGATTATAGTTCTGATTAGGCACAATATTTGATCTGCTATCCTACAAACTGATTCTGCACTTCTACTTTGTTCTGTTCACACTCACAACACAAATTCTCTATGTGCAAGTGAAACTATGCATTATCGCTCTTCTTCTTTACTCTAATTCACAATTCACATCACCATACACTTCATACATCCTTCAAAATGATATAGACGATCTTATATATATATCCACAACATATAATTCAATTACACTTTATCTGCTTCAATAGAACATAAAAACAATTACAACTGTTGGCTCAAATCGTGAATAATATGCAATGTGTATCCACAATGATTAGGCACAAATTGGCTAGGACCCAACCAAAGATGTATAAACATAAAAATACTTAACCAATTACTTTCTATACATACACGACATGATACATTTATGAAGTCGACTCCAGTACTGATAAATAGAGAATTAGTCAACGAGATGTTCAAAATTCCACACGAATTGATACGAGCCACTACGCTTCAGCAGTAATAGAGATAATATACCAAAAAACATTTCCTGAGATGCGTAACACAAAATAATAATGAAAAATATTCATATAGATCGATGAACACTGAACTACCAGATGCCCCGTTCTTCCTTGTCAATCTTCAATATGTCTGCCAGTATGATCGAATGATGATGTGTATCTTATCATTGATTAGGGTTTCCATCAATGACAACACCAAAATATACTAGCAGTGTCTCTTTCCAAAAATCTCCCCCTTTGGCATTGATGGCAACACTTAGTGAAAAATGACTAAGTGTCAGATTAGTACCAAGATAAATTGCACTGCCATCCCCAAAATTCCAAACATACAATTCTCCCCTTGAGATGATTATGCATTTTTCACTCCACTATTCTCCTCCTTTGACATCAATGGAAAGGGCAGGGATGTGCATACCAAAAATGGATCAATCAATCAAAAATGTTACAAAAATACTTCTTTAACTTACATAAACTAAAAAATGTCTGCAAAATCTTTCTTTAGCTGGATCAGATTTGTGTCCCAAACTCTTTTGAGACTTTTCAAGATTGTTATGTGACCATAGATTAGGTAGGACTGGGTCTCTGTAGATTCCAAGTTGGCTAGATCACCAACTGCCATAGTGTCTTCTCCTTCCTTTAGAGTGCTTGACATTATCTCAATTTTTGGACCAATTATGCCTCTAAGTTCACATGCTCTTGCAACAATTTTATCATTCTCATGCTTTAGGATTTTTATTTCGGTGAGCAAAGATATCACTTCTCCTTTTGTCTTCCCAACACCACCAGCTAGAGGATCAAATGCTTCAGAAATATTACTTAACTATTTTTCTAGGTCCTCAACCTTTTTCTCATTAGCTTCAATAAGTCTTGAAAAAGGAAAACATGATTCGTAGATCTTTCCACCTTATGACAAAGCATTCTATACATTCTTTACACATGTGGCTAAAATCGTTTTATCTTTAACAATCATTCTTTTCAATCCACTAAACCTTTTGACATCAAACTCTTTTTGTACTTTCACCATAGCTGATTTCTTGAGTGATTCAAAGTGAGTATTAACTAAGTTGATAAGCTTTTTCAATTCACTGGAGGAGGAACCAGTTGGATTTTTCACATAAGAGGGCATATCTTTTCCAATACTCCAGATGTAAGATTTAGCAGTTCTATATCTTCAATGCGTGACTTCAGTAGCACTTCTTTGGATTTTTCTTGAGAAAATGAAGCTACTTTAATCTTTTGGATTGGAATCAAGGTAGATAGGTCAATAGGACCTTCAATCAATTTTGTATCCAACTCTTCTTTTTGTACAACCAAAAATTTCTTCACTGCCTCAGCAGTGTCTCTTGCCTCTATTGGGATTGCTTTTACATCATCTTTCTTCTCTTCAACTATTATTTCCACAGTTGCAGGTTTTGATTTACCTTCAGGGATCTTTGCTTTCTCAACTAATACATTTTTAGGTATCTCGACTTCCATGGGAGTTTCTATGTTGTCCACTGCAGGAGGAATATGTGAATCCTCAGTTGTATCAAAATTTTCTTCTTCTACTTCCTTTACTAGACCAGATGGGGCATCTTCAACATGTGTTTCCTTATCTACAACATCAATTTTATCATTTAACAGTATCTCCCTCAGGATTTGCTCATTTTATTTTGTAACTTCATCGGTTAGACCGATCATTAGCTTATTTACCCTTGTTTTTCTTTTAAATTTCTTTTTGGCTTTATTCAAAAGTGCCTGCATTTCATCCACAGACATTACTAGACACAATTCTACAAGAATCCTTTCTCTCAGCTATTCTTCTTCTATTCTAGCATTGAGTCTCCTCATTTCCAAAATGTCATATAGACTTTTGGGCAGATTATGCATTATTTCAATCAAAACTTTATTGAAAATATTCAAATGTTTTATTGTCGCTTCTTTGAGAATTCTTTTACCAGATTCACCAAAAGACTCATACCATTTACAAAGTGGATTGAGATTTCCATCCTTAACTAAAGCCTTTTCAACTTCTTCTATTGACATACCTAAATTGTCAGCTTTTATTTTCTTCTTTGCTTGAACATCTCCATCAGAGGGTTTTTTTTTGTAATAGTTGCAGCCTTGGTGCCTTGATCTTTGATTTCTCTAACTTCTTCATCAGAATTTATCACTTCATCCTCTAAAACTGCCATATAGATTCTTCTTCTCTTATCTTTCTTCCTCTTTCCTTCTTTATCGGATCCCTTGGATTCAGTTTTCATAGGGATTGATTTTGCTATAGGAGCTGAATGGGATGAAAAGCTTCTGGTTGATCTAGCTCGGGCAAATGGTTCTACTGGACTAGTTGATTGAGTTTTTTTTGCCTCCTTAGCTGCTTATTTTGTTGCTTTAGCTTCTTCCCCTTTCTTTCTAGCTTCTTTTAACTTCTCTACGAATATGCCCAAACTTTCTGCAAGAACTTCTACCTCTTTTCTCACTCGTTTGGCTACAACAGGTTTCCTGAGCTCATTGTGAACCTGTATGTCCTTTTCAACATAGGCACCGAACCTCTCTTTTTTTGGATCCAAAGGTTTACTTAGTAAGTGTTGAGAATACATATCCAAAATATTCTCTTCAACTTCATACCCCATAAGCATGATCTAGATTGTTCTGGGATCAACAACTTCCATCATACATTGATCAACATCTACCATGAAGCAAATTGTATCCTTGTATTTCTCTACAATGGAGGTGGGAATCCTCTTTGGCTTGCATCATAGTCTAAATTTTTTTGAAGTATCCCCAAATGGTTGTATTATTTGTCTTAGAGTCTGTATATTTGTGAAAGAGATCTCTGATCTGAGTAGCTACCGGTATGTCCTTTTGCCAGTGAATCTTTTCGAATCCCGGAACCTCACCCATGAAATAAAAGAATAAGCACAAAATAAAGTTACCATACTTGAAAGAGTTTTTCTTATCTTTCTTAATCTTCACAAGATTTTCCATTAGCTCACTCCTCAAAAGTTCACAAAGATCATAGTCTGCATTTTCTTTCACCATCTAATAGGTGACATAAATTTGCAATACCAGACACAGAGTTGTCTCGGCTAGAATGATAAATCTTGTATCCAATAACCATAGATGCAAATTTGACATCTATGTCAAAAATGTTATCAATTGTCATTGGCCTTCTGTCATACACAGAGCCTGTAGCATCAATGACCATTTGATTTTTCAGAGATTTCAAAATTGTAATCCACCAAAAGAATTTAGACATGTTACAACACTGATAGCCTCCTTTATGATTTTGAATGGTATGCTTAACCACATGAATTCATCATGAAATCGACTCAGAACATATTGAACCCATTCCGACTCATCAAAGACGAGAAATTTGACAATCTGAGTAAATTTATTTGCTTCTAGGATTTTATGTTCCAACTTCACACAAAAATCTTCACCTATGATGTGATTATTGTACAAATTCAGCAATTATGAGCTACCTAGTTCTTCAATATTCATGTGAATATAAACCCTAATATCCTTTGTGTGTAACACTCCGTACAGAACGAATGAAAATGATCCTAACAGGTGCATCTCAAGAGACTTGTATGGATGCCATTTGAATTTGGGACGAGGTATGTCCTTGAATTCAACTACAAAAGGCATATTCATTTTGACCAGATCACAAATTTGTAGAGTTTTCTCATAAATACCTTTTTCGTTGGATCGAAATTTGATTGCCGAATCACCTCCACATTTGGATTTCACCTCAATTCGCCAAAGTTCACCTTAGAGCTCTTCAAACTTATTTTCTCCAAAATACAAAGTGACAAATAAAGAATAGAAATGACTTTTTATCACTTGCATACCTAACCCTTTTTGTCATAATAAATGCCTTAACCCTAATTCATTTGGTTACCCCATTCTTGTGCATTGTGACAAATAAATCTTTTGCGGACCTCCAATACGACATACCACTTCCTCCAATGAGTTCAACATCTGTTGAGCACCTATGCACCTTCTATAGACATCCACATCTGGTGTTACTTACCGGTTAGGGGGTTAAAAGATTTTCTTGACAACTCCTCCTAGGCCAAAGGCCTGAAACTAATTCTCAGAGGAATTACCAGAAGCAAGTTCTAGTGTTGGCACATTTTCTTCAACATAGGGATCTTTCTTCACCCATTTCTTCTGCATCTACTATCTGACCACATCTGTAGTGATTTTTCCTTTTCCCTTGATATCCTTCTGCATGTTTTTCCTTTGATTTATCAAACCTTTTCTATTCCAACGAAATGTAGCAATGTGACCAATTTTGTTGTAGTTATAGCATACAACATTTCTCTGTCCAGACCAGTTGTTCCACTGATTTTCTCTTGATCTACATTGGTTAATAGTATGGCCAAGTCTATTGCATGTATAACATTTGATATTTGTATGAAATTGATTCATCACTTTTTTGCATTCATTTGACTTATGACCAACCTTATGACAATTAAAGCACTGACCTGAGAATGATGGACCACTTGATTTAATTCTACTTCTACATTGAGTTGCAATGTGTCCAAATTTATTGTAGCTAAAACAATATCCTTTAAATATCTGAGGATTAGGTTGCCTTACCAGATGCCTTCCAAATTTGTTCATTTGATTTCCTTGCTTGAATCTCCTTTGTCCAGATTTTGAACTTTCTCCTTACTCATATCCAAGACCTCTCTTGTCACCATTTTTCCTCTAACCTTTAATCAGTTCATCAAGCTTGGATGAGCTAAATTTGAATTTTTCTTTGTACTCATTTGTAGTAGCAAGTTCATTTTTAAGATCATCCATCCACTTTTCAAGTGCCTCTTCATTGTTTTTAGATTGTTCCAATTCATCATCAAATCGGCTGCATACTTTAGATTTTTCTTTCAAGGGTTGTGCTAGGTTCTCTTCATTCTTCTTTCTATCTTCAATCTCCTTGGTCATCTTCATCATGATAGATTCCATTTCATGCTTTAGGACTGTATTATCTCTGGTAATAGTTTTACACTCTTTTGTCTTTTCCTTCAGGGCTTTATTGATTTCTTCTTCTTCAATGCTCTTACTATCATTCTGCTTAATCTGATCACAAAGTTCCTTTCTCTTCTCTCTATACTTATTGATTGTGTCTTTCAAAGACTCAATGAATTTCTCAGCATCCGTGAGGTTTTCTTACAATTTATAAACTTTATCCTTTGATTGATCAAGATCATCCAGGGCCACTAAAATTTGTTGTTGAAGACTGTTTGAATCCATTGAAGCACCTTCCAAGATCTTCCCAAGTTGTTAGAATTCTTTAGAGGAACTAGCTCTGATACCAATTGTTGGAAATAAGCTACACTGAGAGGGGGGGTGTGAATCAATGTAGTGCAAAAATTAACTTTATTAACCTTTATCTTCAAAGCATTAACAACATTCAACCATAATGCATAAACATGAAGAAAATGAACACAAGGATTTTTACGTGGAAACCTTGTTAGGGGAAAAACCACAGTGGATAGCCAATCCACAATTTAATCCAAGTATACTCAAATGAAGTTTACAATAAGGGGAATGCACTTGTATTCAGGCACACTGCCTAGAGCTCATTGTTCAAAGGGAAGGCTCACTACCTTACAAATAAAATCAAATTAAAACCATCTGAGAGTTTGAACTAAGAAAAATATCATCTACATATGCCTGATTACAGTTTCGGTTAGGCACAATATTTGACTTGCTATCCTACAGACTGATTCTACACTTCTGCTATGTTCTACTCACACTCACAACATAATTTCTCTATGCACAAGTGAAACTACGCATTATCACTCTTCTGCTCTACTCTAATTCACAATTCGCATCACCACACACTTCATACATCCTTCAAAATGACATGGATGATCTTATATATATCCGCAACATAGAATTCAATTACACTTTGTCGGCTTCAATAGAACACAAAAACAATTACAACTCTTGGCTCAAATCATGAATAATATGCAATCATATCCACAACAGTCGACCACAACTTGGATAAGAACCAAACAAAGATGTATGAAGACAAAAATACTTAAGCAATTACTTTCCATACATCCGTGACATGATACATTTATGAAGTCAGCTCCAATATTGATAAAATAGAGAATTAGTCAATCGGATCTTCAAACTTCCACACGAATTGATACGAGCCACTGCTCTTCAATATTAATAGAGATAATATACCAAAAAACATTTCTTGAGATGCACAACAAAAAAAAATAACAAAAAATATTCATATAGATTGATGAACACCGAACTACCAGATGCCTTGTTCTTCCTTATCAATCTTCAATCTGTTTGTCGGTATGATTGAATGATGATGTGCGTATCTTATCATCAATTAGGGTTTCCATCAATGACAACACCAAAAGATATTAGTAGTGTCTCTTGCCAAAAATATTCCCTAGCATAATATCAATAAGGTTCCTTAGGACATGAACTATCTAAGGATCCTTCCTCTTTCTCCTTGGTTTCTTAAGACATAGGTCTCTTATTGTCTTGGTATAGATTGGGATATCCTTGATAGATTGAATGATGGATATTTTGATACTGACATCCTTAAGCTGACCCAATAGTTCTATCTCAGCTTGGGTATGACGTTTTTGAATGGCTAAATGCTTAGGGAAAGGAGACTCTAGATTTGAGGTGGTCTAGTTTATCTAATTTGAACTAGGCTCTAGAGGTGAATTGTCTAAAGCTTTAGTTGTGGGTTCCTCATCCACTATATCAGTTATTTGAGGGGATGAAGGTCCAACTAGTGTTTTCCCTAACCTGAGGTGGGCATCACTCACCTCTACCCCATAAGTGGGGTATTGTATAGCCTCATTAGTTTAAGCCTATTGGAAAAACTTGTTGTTAGGGTTAGGTGCAGGTTGGGTAGGTAATTGTGGTGCTCTTGGTGGTTGAGTTGTTGTGTTTGTTGGATTAATCATAATATCCTATCATTGTGGCTAAGAAGGAAACAAAGGCTATTGGTAATTCACTTTTTGGTGTTGCCACAGTTGGCCTTCTTTCCATTGTGGCTGCCATTGAGTTTTTTGCAATGACCATTGAGGGTTATAATTGACATCTTGAAAATTTTGCTGTGGCCATGCATTTGGTTGCTATTGGTTCTAGTTTTTTTGAGGGTTTTTCCATTGGTTTTGGTTATTTGGCCAAGGCCAAGAATTCCAACCGGAGAAATTTTGATTACCAATTGGAAAAGATGCATTGAAATTTAGAGGGTCTTGTGGCATACCTTGTCTTGGCTGCCATGGACTTCTTTGAGAAATTTAAAATAGCTATCCATCTGATGGCACTCTCAAATTTTGTAAATTTCAGATGCCTATTTTAAAATTTTGCTTCTGCACTTTCAAAAGTGCATCTAATGAATCAGTTTGAATGACCCAGTTTGGAGGGTCATAATTTGGAGCCAGATGAATTTTATGAAAAACCCATTTGCAGACATACTCAATTGACATATGTGAGTAGACATGTCAACTTTCATATTCCCATGATAAGTTTTGATAGAGTTTCAAAAAGTGAAGCTGGAGGGTTTTGACATTGTTCTGCTGTTTGTAGATTGTCAGTTTTGCGAAACCTCCTGTTTGAGCTTAGATTTCGCAATCAGATGACTGTCAAGACATAACAAATGTTGTTTTGTTTTCTCCATACCTGAATGATCTCAGGTGTCAATTTTCAGAGTTTCATGATCTGATTTGATATTTTTTAACAAATCAAAACTAAATGCAATTTGTTCAGTTTTGCATCTACATTCCTGACAACATTTCAGAGAGGCTAACTTCGATCGTCAGTATCTTTTGACTGGTGATGATTCAAGAAGTTTCCTTTTGCACACATGCTCGAGGTACCTAAATGAACTTATTTGTCTGATGGCAACTTGCTAGGAGTTGATTTGCTGTTTTTACAAATTGGCAGTTGAATGAGTTTTAATTGGTTCAGAACAACTGTTGTTTCAGAAAGGTTTGATTGAGTAACTTTTCTGATTAATATTTTTCACCTCGTGACATGTGTTTCCAAGCCGTTTATTGCATTGTATTCTTGGATCAAATGACTATATGTTTACAAGTTTTCATTGCTCCAAGAGGTCATTTGACTAGTTTTCTAGTTTGATTCCTGGGCCAACTTGGCCAGTTTTCACCTTTCTCCAAAATTGTCAGAAAATAGATTTTGATGAAGACACAGTTCATTTTTTGACTTCAGAAGCACTCAAAAGTAGTGTTGAGCTAGTTGAGCATAATATCTGTTTGAAAAGAAAGAAAAAATTAGTCGGGCCCACATGGGGACCCGACATGCTTTGCATAGTTATGAGAATGCAAGTGTATGCAATTTTGCAGCTGCTTCAAAGTAATTTTTTTTGATGGAATAGAAATGGTATAGAATTCTCCTAAATATGATGAAAAAATGGTGATCTTCATGTTTCTAATCACCTATACCTATGTTCCTTTAATACTGAATTTGAAGGAGGGAGAGTTAGATGATCCATGAGTAGCAAATTTCTTATGCAAGATAGTAGTGGGGTTCACTGAAAGTATGGATGTTCGGTGTGTTGGAGCTATGAGATGATTAAGATCACTCTGCCTTATGCTATTTGAGGCATGTTAGTTTTTAGAAACACTCCCAATGATCCAAAGTCATGATTGTGAAATTCAAAATGTGGTGTCAATCTGGGCTTTTACTTTTCATTTTGAATGCACTTAAAGAATGTCAAATTCGAGTGCAATGTTTTGAATATGCTTAAGGTGAATGATAAAAAATATGGTAGAGGCATATTGTTCAAGTGCCTGATCAGAATTTAAGGCTTGACATAGAGTAGAAGAAAGCCTCGGAAGGAATTCATGTTAAAATTGCAGATATAGAGAGTATAAACAAATAAATGGGAGCAATGGACGTGGCTAGAGGACAAATGAGGATGCCTAATATGGGGTGCTAACAAGCTGGAGTGCGCGGGCTTGTGAGAAAGTCTGCGCAATAGCGCAAGGAGGAGGCGCAACCTGCAACAAAGTCAGGGACATCCAACAAAGCATAAAGTAGAGGTTCAATTCCTAGATTTAGAAATTATGGCCAGACATGATAGAATATGAGGGCCGATAGAGGGAAAGACTCTACAACATGAGGGAGGCTCGCACCAAGGATGAATGGAGGTTCGAAGTGAGATTAATTTTAGTCAAATATGAATGAGATGCGCCATCAACAAGGCATGTTTGAGGGTTTGCATCAGATGAATTGGTGAAAAATCTAAGGAGACTTCAGGAGCTACGCAGAGAATTAAATTCCTCCTTTGTCAAATGTGGTCTCCAGGAATGCTAGGATTATAGTGCACTAAACCAAATTTGATTCGTTGAAAAGACTTTAAAATCTTTCAAGTAAATAAAAAGATTGGATGGATTAAAAAATGGTGCAGTTTCAGTAGGCAATTTCCATTGCAAAACACAAGGAAGTGCTACGTTGTATTGAGGGATCCCACCATACCATGTGAGGAACCTAACCACTGCATGCAAAATACAACTGGAACATGCATAAATACAAAATGTATTTATTGAAAATTCTTTAGAAACCTTTAAGCATTGGCACGGTTTTGAACAGGGGTATGCTCATCCATCAATGCATGGATTATAGAGATGCAATCGACAGGATAGGAGCAGGGGCATGACCAGATGAGGAATGGAAGAATGCGCACCAAAACAGTTTGTTGAAAATTCTCTGAAACTTCCAAGTAAACGCAAAATGGCAAGGCAACGTAATGGTGCCATCAAACCAGAGAGTGGAAAACTTGGCAGAGGGTAGGTGCACACATAAGAACACAAAACAATGACATGAAGGTGAACGCCATTGCTAGGAAGAAACAAGCGAAGCCCAAGGGAGTGTGAAGTAGGAGATTAGGGAAAACCTCGAGGGCCTCACAAGAGGAGTGATGATGATGGAAAATGGGATGCGAGGTTGGCGAGAATGTATGAGAAGTGCATTGTGGTGGGCCCAAATTTTCTCATTAGTCATTTTAAAAATGGTTTGATAAAATGAAATGGGAATTTCATTTTAATAAAGAGGTGAAGTGAATATTTTACTCTGTGAGTAAAATAAAATATAAATCAATGAGCAAATGTGAATTGGGCATGGGTAAATAGTTTATTTGCTAGGAAAATTTTATTATATAAAATGCATGAAGGAGGTAGAGTATTTTTATCCACGGGGGTGAATATTATTAAATGGAGAGTGAATTTACTATTCACTATGGGTGTTTTATAAAGTGAATTTATTCACTTTATAAACATGCATCATGTGCTGGAGATAGAATTGCAAAGTGTGGCTATAGCAAATAAAGTGGATTTTTTATTCATTTTATATTTGAGGGCATGTGGGTATTCTATAAAGTGGATTTATTCATTTTATAGGCAGATATTAATATGTTGGGGGATTGGAATATTAAAGTGCATAGGAAATATTTTAATTCAAAGTGAAATTCTATTAGTTGAGAAGTAACAATAATGTGCAGCAAGTAAAGAGAGCTGAAACAAAATTTTCATGGAAAAGGTATTTTTCAGCAGTTGGGTGAATGATGAGATTCTCCACATGGGCTGATTTTCTGTTTCAAGGCAATGATGAGCAAAGGCAATTTTGAGGGAATAAGTTTGTTGCTGCAAAGGAAGAGAGATGAGAGATTCTTTTTAGTTTGATCAATGGGAATGGAGCTTCCAGATGGCATTTCCAGATCAAGTTTAGGGATGCTCCTATTTGCTTCTCTTCTTCTCTCATGTTAAAGGGTTCTAAGTTTTGGTATTGGGTTGGGTAGATAGAGAATTGTAAATTCTGAGTTAATTCTTGAGTCTATAAGCTGTAATTTTCTGAATTCATGAGTAAATACAACCAGTTATGCAAATAAAATCATGAAGGTGTTTGCACATTCATGAATATCATCAGATTGTCTCCATATTTGTACACTTTTAGTCATATAAATTTAATAATACAAAGTGTCTTTGAGTTTATCATCTCAAATTTCATGAGATTGTTTTGTTTGTTCATTGTTCTGTTTCAAAGAAATGGTTAAAATGCTTTGAGTAGGTGATTATGATTTCAGGTGTGTAGATGGGATTTGATAAAGGAGAATTTGATTGATAATAAGATAAGGATTGTTGGTGCAAGACACTAATAGTTGATGCAAATCATTAGCAATTTAAATCCACTGGTTGAAGTTTGTTTGCTGAGGAATTCATTTAATGTGTTTGACTCCATCGCCCAAAATTGGCACTAATCTATTATTCAGTTTTATGCATCTCAGAAACATTTTATAAATGCAAAATCATTCTTATTCTTACTGTTTGGTTTGTTGTATTTCCTGCTTTCCAATGGCTAAGAGAGGGTTGAGTTACTAAAAATTTAGCCAAGTTTGAAGTTGTCAATGCTTCCCTTAGTGTATTTTCATTGGGAATTATCTGCTTTATAAAGCAATGTCGGTGTATGAGTGAATTAAGTTTTGGGCATTGTATAGGTTTACCCACCTTGGTCCTGCAGAGCCAAAAGTGTAGGAGATGTCAGTCTTTGACTGAATCTGCTTAGTTGGCCACTAGATTTTGTGGTTCTTTAATATAGAGGTTGGCTACCTCTTAGATAATTTCAAAGCCTAGTTGGGTTGCATTTTAAAACACCAACACCATCCTCTCCTAGTGGTTGAAAATCTGGTTTCTCTGATTTGTCTTTTGTAATAGTAGCCACCCTTTTGCACTTGCAGTTTACTTTTCTTTGTCTACAATTGGGGCAATATTCATTAGTATAAAAATAGCAATAAACTACAAAAAATACTACTAAAAATTGCTTATAAATGAGTACAGTTGGTCACATGACCACTAGTAGTTTATTTCCAGTCATATATAACATGACTAGATTGATGACTAAACCATTTTTAGTCATTTATTGGTTGTTTTGATTGATCAATTTGGTAGTATATTTAGTCATTGATTTAGTCATTCATTGCTGCAATTTGGTCACTTATTTAGTCAATTTTTTTCCATTGATATATTTAATCATTGATTATTGTAATCTGGTCACTTATTTAGTCATTTTTTATTCACTAATATATTTAACTGGTCACTTATTTAGTTGTTGATTTAGTCAGTGATTGTTGTAATCTGGTCACTTATTTAGTCATTTTTATATTCACTCATATATTCAGTCATTGATTGTTGTTAATTGGTCACTTATTTAATCATTTTTATTCACTGATTTCTATGCATTGGTAGTGTATTTATTCATTAATTTATTCATCATTTTCATCAATTTGGTAGTATATTTAGTCTTTTTTATTCACTGATTTCACTGATCATATATCTAGTCATATTTATTCACTATTCACTAATTTCTATCAATTGGTAACTTATATTTAGTCAATTTAATTATTAATTGATGTCAATTAGTAGTATATTTAGTCATTTTAATTGATTGATATTTGAGGATTTAAGCATAAAACACATAAATATACATCAATCATTGATTTCACACAATAAGACAACCATTGAGAAGAAAAAATCGATAAAAAATATTAATAAAAGAAAGGTGTTCTAGTTATAGCTTACAAATAGAGTATTACAATTGTTATTTTTAGTCACAAGACTAAAAATTTGAGTTACAATATTGCAAAGAAATGACTGTAAGAAAGAAACTTCTCCAAAAGAATTCTACAATGATAGAAATGCATGCTTGAAGCCCTTCAATGCAAGAACATGCCTCTTTCATCTCTTAAAACTTCTACAACATGGGAAATCTTCCTAGAGCAATCTATAACATGTAGAATCCAAGGAGAGTGTTGATCGTGTCCCATATATGAAGCTCTCTCAACCTTCAACGCAGTCAACAATAACCCAACTAGAATATTTCATCCTTTATATGCAATGTGCCATCTAATATGAGTAACACGACACTACCTTTTCTGCCATGAATGAAGCTATGCCTCAATACAACCAACAAAATTAAGATTAGTCTCAATTTAGAAATAATAAAAGTGCATTGTATATTGAAAGTTTACAAAATAAAGTTCAAACACAATAGAAAGATAAATCAATTAAAAAATTGTAGCCTTGCCGACAAATGCCTTAAACAGAGTGTTCAACACAGGCTTGAAATATGCATATTGAACCCTTGATTTCAAAACCTTGTTCAATATTTAAGAAAGGTGAAATGCTCATATTATAGAATGAAGTTGACATATTATAGAATGAAGGCTATCAACACTAACCAGTTTGGAACACCATTATCATCAAAAATTTCTTGGAAATCAAGCCCAAGAATTCAATCAAACTTGGACAACAAAAATGTCAACCTTGGTTCATGTTTTGTCTCAGTAAAGACCCACACTACTAAAGAATCCATTTCTACATAAATTCTAAATTAAGTTGATGAGAAAAGATCTTTGATATCCTACTAGGAAGCCTTAAAATCCAAAAATTACTAACCTGATGTTTCACAACAAGTTTCCCAACTATGACATCATCTTCCCCATTCACTTTACAAGCACCACCCAATTCAACTTTTGAAGGCACAAACACATAAGGTAATTTCTGCAACAGTAATTTTAAAACTAATGATTAATAACAAAACTTAAGGCATCCATTAAACTTGCAAGAAAACAACTACTTGAACAAATACATAGAAGCATCACCAAATGGTTCAAAACTCATTGTCAGTATAAGAACAAAAAATTGATGTTCCTATGCAAGTTAATTAGGTTTATTCTCTTACAATTCATCAAAATTAGAAAAAAAAGGGTAGCAAGTTAGGGGATTTGATCGTGGGAAAAATTTACAGTTAAAAGGGTTTTGTATTATGTCAAACATCATTTCATTAGTTTCAATCCCACCATTTTACCCACGTGATTACTTCCCTATACAATAATAATCAAACTATGATCATTTTATTGGTTTCGATCCCTTCGATCCACCTTTGTAGCATCTACATGATGTAAAGATTGCCATTGAACAGTTGAAACATATCAGAGGTGAATGAAGGAAAGCCTCTCACAAATTAAGGAATGATTTAGGTATTTCATGTCACATGGAGTTAACCTACAAATGTGCCAATGCCCATCTAATATCTTAAAAGGTTGCAATAATGTTGAAATTCAAAATGGTACAAGGAGAGAGAAAAAATCAATACCTTATCTTTGGCCAATGAAATCAAAGGATCAAGAATGGTAGGAGGATCTGTATCAGCCACCATAAATATAAACTTTGATGTTCTAAATTATATTGTCTTGGTTGTTGTAACACCCTAAACTCATTCAATATTAGTGAAAAAGAAATCAAATATTGACCCACTGACATATTGGATCTCACAAGATTCTCCTTCACAAACAACAAATAATATATATTAATTGTTTAGCAACTTCCTTAATATCCCCATGTAAGTAGACTAAACTAAGTAAGGTTGAGGGTTTGAAGTAGAGTACCATCTTCTTGGTATGTACTTGACTTTGATCATGACTTGTATCTGTGAACATAAAATTCCCAAGCTCCCTTTGGGTGAGTTTATTTTTGCCTAGGTAACAACCGCACCTTCTTTTGAGGAATATCAGGCTTTTTTCGTATAGGCTTGTGCTGATACTGCCACTTTTCAGCTAAGCGCTCCCTACAATGGTTTCTTTCGGTCACTTTTCATAGGTTTGAGACAGGATTCCACGTGTCAGCCGTTCGCAAACTTTGGAGCCTCTTTTCATTGCTTCCCTTTCAGATCCCGACCATGTGCCACATAGCATCAGTTCACACACATTTCTTGGTGGACCCCACCATTCAATGCAGTACACAAAAGACCTCCACGTGTCTTCACAACACAATTTCTTCATTGCTCAAGGGAAATAATTAGCATCGACCCTCGACCGCTTGCCGCGAAATCTTTCGAATGCTTCATTGCAAGGACAAAACCAAGCAGGCAACAACTATCACTAGCTGCCATGTTCTCTAATTGCCGCCATGAGTGGATTGCACATGTCTGAGTGTTGGTCTATTGGGACCACTATCATCATTTGTAGGGGATGCATCCGACCTTTGAACATCCTCGTTCATGCCCTGAATCTTTTCTTTTGTAATGGCTAGGGAAAAATCATTGCTAAAGCATCATTGCTCATAATCAGAGAATATTTCTAGTTGCTTTCTCATTAAGCCGAGTTTCCATTATAAATACTTCTTCTTCAGAGAAGTTCGAGGAGTTCCAACTTTTTTTTTCGGTAGAAGAATTAATAGAAGAACCGGGCCTTTATTTTCTTTATTAGATTATTGTACAAGAATTCATAGATTGTGCCATTGTTCGGCCTTTTTATCGTCTTTGATATTTGATAATTTTTACTGTGCCATTGTTGTATTGGATGTATCATTATCATATTTCTATAAATTAATACAAGTTGCTAGTTTAGATCATGTCTTGGACTCTTCTTTCTAGAAAATATGTTTGAAGCTTATTTTATGTCATAAATAGTGGATCATTCTGAATTCTATCTTTGTTTTACCATTCTGGAACACAATAGATCACCAACGAGCCCTTATGTCTTATCCCCAAGATAGATTTATCATGCCTAACATCTAAATCTTGGCGCATCACCTTAGTTAGATCCTTTATTTTATATCTGATTCCTTTTCCCATTTAAAACCCCAGTTATAGAAGAAGCTGACTTCTTTAAAATCTGGAGGTTACTCAGCTTGGTGCAATAGGTCCCCCCTAAAGCTGAGTTTCCCACAGAGGGCTGTTACCTTGCGAACTTTTGGCATCAACAATTTTTTTCTTTCCTGGCACACCCAGCGGGACCGAGCAAATAACCAAATCAAAAGGGTGTGTAAGTCATCGACCTATCACTAGGTCGCAAATCACAAAATAGTCTAGCTTGTTAGTACCCCACTGGTAACGAAACGTACCCAAAATTGCCCAAAAAACCATCAGATCCCTGCCATAATGCTAATCACAAACCAGAATTATGTGGCTTGGGACATCAGAAGTCCTCTTGTTGCCCTAGTAGCACCTGCCATATGGGCCCCTATCTCAATCTCTACCCTTAAAGCTATTATGAATTTTACTGGAGATGGCTTGAGAACACCATCTGAACATCTGCAAGATGTTGGAGATGTGTGTCTAGTGCATGGAGTAAGAAATCAAAATATAGCCTTGAGATTGCTTGTAGCTTCTTTCAGAGGAAGAGTGCTAGATTGGTATCGCACTCTATCTGCCAATACCATCAGTAGTTGGGATGAGCTCAGAGATCCCTTTTATGAGATATTTTCTAATGATGGAGACCAATCTTCGCTATATCACTAGCTATCTACAGTAAAGCGAAATTCATCTGAAGCCATGATAGATTTCAACGCCCGATTTCATATGACCTGGCAAAGAATCTAGAGCACCATTCGATCGCCGATCGAGCTAGCATTCATGTTCTACTTAAATTCTATCAACGCCGATATTTCCATGATGATCCAGTCACTCTGTGAAACTACATTACCAGACACATACATCATAGTAGTCAAAGCATAGAACAATCTAATCAACGCTGGGAAGCTGCCATCGCGAACCATCATGTCGATCTTCCTTGAAGTATCGGTTTCTAATCAGGAGACACCATCTACTAGCACAAGCACACCTCCGCCACCATCAATGTACACATATCCAAGTGCATAACCAAATGTTGCTTCCACGTTTGGCGCTCTGAAGGATGAAATGAGCAACATAAGGGAGATGTTACGAAACTTGATAAATGAAGTAAATACCATTAAGCACAACCAGGTTGCTCCTCCAAGACCAACCTATCAAAGTTATCAGGGTAACAAAACCTTTTACCAACATAACCAATATCAAGGGGGCATGCACACAACTCTACTGACTCATACAAACAACCAAATAGTACCAGTATCGACTCCATTGGGAACTACTCAAATAAGTACAAGCCGAGAGCTAACTGCTCGACAAAACAACCTCACCAAAGATTTCAATCCGTGGTGCTATCCTTGCGGTGATGCTCATATGCCTCAAAATTGTCCACATGGCAATTTACAACAGAGAATCTTTGAACAACACTGCCAAGGCGCATTGACGAGTTCAAGAGGGTATATATACGCCTCTTTCCAAATAGAAAATGTGGTTCTCACCGCATAGATGCAAGGAATTCCCCCAGAGCAAGAAGGTGATATAGCTCATGATCATGTGTCTGGGATATCTTAGCCATTCCAAAATAGAAAAAAATGCTACAAGAAGCCTTAAAGAAAGATGAAGCTGCACAACCAATGGAATGAGCTTCTGAAAAAATCATTGACACATCACTTCAAGTCAAATTTCTTGCAAACATTGCAGAAGAGACTTTGACAGAAGAAAAGAGGGAGAAGCTGAAGCCTAAACCCTTCTTCCTAACTCTCATTATAGGAAAGAAACTATTGCACAACTCCATGATTGACTCTGGTGCTAGTACCATAGTCATGCCCAAGCAGATAGCTAAAGCCTTATGACTTAGCTATGAGCCCCTAAAGAGAGGAGTTATGCAACTAGATGGAAATAAGGTCAAAAGAGTGGGCCTCATTAAAGACCTTCCTTTAACATTGTTTGCCTATCCTAGTATCACAGTATTTCAAGATACTATGATCATTGACATTCCCTCCATGTTCGACCTCTGTCTATCATGGGAGTTCATGGAAAAGATAGGTGGTTACCTTTCTTTGGATTGGTCTCACCTAATTCTCAAAACTAAGCACAGAGCCAAGATGAAGATTGTATCAGAGTCCTTGCATTTAGAGCATGTGGTTGATGAAGACATGATCAACTATGAGGCTACCCATACTCCTCCTACAAAAGAATAAACCAAAGTTGCTCAAACCTCTTATAACAAAGAAGAGGCTGTTAGTAATGAGCCGCAAGAAGTAGAGAAGGCGACCAAAGATAAAGCCGATTCTGAAGAAGTCTTATTGAGCGACTACTCAGAGGCCAATCCTTTCAACAATTATCAAGCTACCATAATGGGCACCTACATCATCTACAATGAAGATTAGGAGTTTCCAAAGGTAGTGAAGGACTCCATAGCCGAGCAAAACTCAGAAATATGCACGTTGCACTTTGACGGTGCAAGATGAAAAGTTGGCGCTGGTGTTGGGATATGCCTAACATCTCTAAATAATGAGAAGATTCTCAGATCCTTTCGCTTTCAGTTTTCCTACTGAAATAAGGAGTCTGAATACGAGGGTCTTGTGCAAGGACTAAGCCCCACAAAGTGCATGGGTATCAAGCAAATAAAAGTGTTCAGAGACTCCGAACTTATAATCAATCAAGTGAGAAATGTTGGTGCTGCAAAGAATGCTCACATGTGATCTTATAGACATAGAGTTTGGGACCTCATTGAAGGTTTTGAAGCTTTCAACATTTACATGGTACCAAGGGAGAAAAATTGAGCTGCGGATCACATGGCAATAATAGGATCTCAGTTTGATCCTATTTCTAACTTGATAGAGAATGTACACTCGATACGAGTAATCGTCTGACCGTCCATTCCTGATAATGAACAGAGTTGGAAAGTGTTTGAAAGCGACGAACACATCGCCTCGTTCATTCAATAGTTAGGCGAATTCTTCGATTAGCTCCATCTTAAGATTGAAGAAGCATATGAAGGGTAGATCATTCAATTAATATCAAATAAGCTTCCAAAAGGATTGGTCATAGTCAAAAATATTTTTGATTGTGATGATGTCAGGAATGATAGGAGGAAATTTGTGGCCAACCAAGCGGATTATACTGACCTTGAGGTCAGAGGCGGAAGGAAACTAAAGGTCGGAAAAGAGGTCCCATAACACGACAAAGATAAGCTGATACACTTCTGCGAAGCATACAAAGGGGTCATAGCCTGGTCTCATGATGACCTCAGGGGATATGATCTTGGTATCATCCAGCATACCATTGAACTCATAGAAGGTGCTAAACATGTCTGACAAAAATAGAGGCCTGTCAATCTGAAGATTGAAGCCTTGATGGCACAAGAACTAGGAAAGATGATCTAGTCAAGGATCGTATTTCTAATCAAACAAAGCACTTGGGTGTCTAACCTCGTGCCAGTCCAAAAAAATAATGAAGAAATTCGTCTTTGTGTTGACTTTCGTGACCTAAACAAAGCATCACTAAAGGATCATTATCCGCTGCCTTCCATGGAATCCATTCTACAGAATATGGTAGGTTCATAAATGTTTTCTCTATTGGATGGCTTCTCGGGCTATAATCAGGTCTGGGTTAAAGAAGAAGATCAATACAAAACCATTTTCACCACCAAATGGGGAACATTCGCATATGCCAAAATGCCTTTCAGCCTATCGAATGTGGGAGCTACCTTTCAGCAAGCAATGGACATCACCTTCAATGAACTTATCAACAAAATCATTCTCATCTATTTAGATGACCTGACTATGTTTTCCAAGTCAAAAGATGATCATTTTGATCATTTGGAATTGGTTTTAAAGAAATTCCAAGAGTTCGGGGTATCCCTAAACCCCAAAAAATGTGTTTTCAATGTACCACAAGCCAAGATACTTGGACATGTAGTATCCAGAGACGATATTGCTATTGATCCTGAAAGGGTAAAAGCAATCAAAGAACTTCCCCTTCCAGTCAACAAAAATGGAGTATAGTCCTTTCTAGGAAAGGTAAATTTCATAAGCAAATTCATATATGATTTTGCAGGAATAATTTAGCCAATCAGTCTAATGCTAAAGAAGGACCAATTATTCAAGTAGACGAAGGAAGAAAAAGAAGCCTTTGAGAAGGTAAAATATGCTATTTCCTCAGGCCCTGTGCTAGTAAATTTGGATTTGACCAAAGACTTCATGATGTATGTTTTCAGTAGCAAGACAGGCATCGCTACTATCTTGACCCAGAAGGACAACGAAGGGAAGGGAGAACACCCAATAACATTTCACTCCCATACCTTAAAGGAGTATGAGGCAAACTACAACTTCGTCGAAAGACAAGAATTTTCAATAGTAAAGGGACTTAAAAAGTTTTGACATCTGATATGTTGCAACAAGGTGATCCGCTATGTCGCACACTCCAGTGTGCACAAATATATTATGGAGGGAGAAATCATCGAAAAGAGAGACAACTAGATCACTAAAATATTGAATATGACATTGAAGTCAGGCCCACGAAGACCCTCAAAGGGAGGGGGCTGTGTGAATACTTGGTGCACAACAAAGAAGCAGAAACAAAAGCAGAGCAAGTAGAACCAATCCTGATAAATGAACTAGAACCTGAAGGATGCTGGTTAATGAACACAACAAGATTTATGCACACTAGTAAATATTCGTTGGTCCTTCCTTTACATAAAAGAAGGTTCTATCGATTACAGAATAGTGGATATGCACTCATTGAAGGAGTTCTCTTTAGGATAAATTTCAACGACGTCTTGTTACAATGCATCACTATGGAGCAAGCAAGAAAAATCCTTAACACATTCCACATCAGCCCCAAAGGCGGACACTTTTTTGAAAAAACCACTGCCATCAAAATCTTGTGCACTGGATACTTCTAGCCCACACTGTTTAGTGATTCCTACAAAATGATAAAGGCCTGCAAGGAATGCCAATTCTACATAGGGAGGAGGAAAAATTATGCCATGCCTCTCAATCTGATAGTCTCCGATGAACCATTCGCATAATGGGGGATAGAATTCATAGGAATGATCAAACCAACATCCAATGCTGACCATAAATGGATTCTTACAGCTACATACTACTTTACAAGGTGGATTGAAGCCATACCCCTGAAGAATGCAACAAAAGTAGAAATTGTGGATTTTCTCGAGGGGCTAGTGACAAGATTTAGCCTGCCAAAGACTATCATCTCAGACAATGCCAAAGAATTCCTAGGCTCTAAGGTATGCCAGTTCACACTTACTCATGGCATATTCCTGAAAACCTCATCGAACTATTACCCGAAATGGAATGGCCTGGTCGAGTCAGCTAATAAGAATTTAGTCCAACTCATCAAAAGGATCGGGTCTGATC
Source organism: Sequoiadendron giganteum (assembly GCA_007115665.2). Classification (NCBI taxonomy): domain Eukaryota; kingdom Viridiplantae; phylum Streptophyta; class Pinopsida; order Cupressales; family Cupressaceae; genus Sequoiadendron; species Sequoiadendron giganteum. The sequence goes on from CM021102.1 coordinate 841,723,580, forward strand.
ACGAGAAAGAATGGCACAAGAATCTCCGAACAATGCTATGGGCAGACCACATAACTCCTAAACAAGCACTAAAGACCTTGCCATATGAGCTAGTATACGAGAAAGAAGCACTGTTGCCTATCTCTATAGAGATACATGCACTATAATTACTCAAGTCTTTGGAGATTGAAGAAAATGGGGCTATGGAGGTTTGGTTAGCCAAATTATTGGAGGTGCAAGAGAAAGGAAGAAATCCCTAATAGCCATGACTAATCGCCAGCAGGTGGTTAAGAAATGGTTTGACAAGAAGGCTTCAAACCAAGGTCTAAAATGCAAAGACTTGGTACTAAAGTACAATGAAAGAGCTATGAAACCTGGACAACATGGGAAATTTGACAAGCTGTGGGAAGGCCCTTTCAAAATAATTCAGTGTAAACAAAACAATGCATTTGAATTAGAAAATATGGAACAAGAACCACTTAGAATTTCGGTCAACGAAATTCACTTAAAATTTTTCAATTAGGCTACAGTTGCTTTATGCAGATCTAAATTGTAAAAATGTAATTAGTTTTCTCTTTTGTGTTTTGTTGATTGGTTCCTTCATCACATTTTTCATGGTTACAGGAGAGGAGAAAATTTCATGAACCCATTATTACAAAAATAGAGGAAAATATGACACTTAGGTTGCAAAATCTAAGAGCAGATACAAAATATTCAACCCATGCTGCGAAAGCAAAAGGATGAAGATGAAGAAATTTAAACATAAGCAAGTATATCCGTCATATATATATACTATGATGAAACATTGTCAAAATGGATCTACGACCAAATATTCAAAAGTATAACCATATACATGGCTTCATTACATACATATATGCGAGTCTTCTTTTCAGACGTATATATATACAAAAGAAAAAAGCATATCAAAATTCATATCTCTGTATTATGGGTATTGTCCTCATCAACTGGGACATTGTCGGGAGCTGCGGGAAGATTATCAGCAGTAGTAGGACCTGTGGCAGAAGCAACATCAACACCTATGACTAGCAGTAGAGGGAACACATGGTTCCTAAAATTGGTATACCAATCCATGTCATAATACAACACGACATTGTAGCAATGCAATAGGAAATGGCATGCACAGGTGGATTTGTCATGGTGCTCTGCGAGTGATTAAAGCCGAAAACCACTCAGGAATGGCACCCATGGTACCACTATGTCTTCTTCAACATGTTTTCTTAGGTCACTTGCAATAGGAAGCCCCAGGCCATACATCAATTTTCTCACCGCCTTGCCAAGACCCCTGAGGTACTTCTTCGGGAAAATCTGAATTGCTAGGTGAAGAATCATAGATTTCAGAGCCTGAGCATCAAGTAGTGAAGCAACAAAGTGTGAACTGATATCAATGTTTACTCGATATTTGTCCTCATATTCAATGCGGTCTCTACCTAGGACCCACTTGATGGGTATGATAGCCAGTGAATGCTTATTCTTTGTCATACGTTTCAGACACCTACTCGAGATCTCTCCCAGAAAAGTCGTTTGAGCCTTGTTGCACACTAACTTGATTGGAGTATTCATTATGTCAGCCACTACTCTAAACACCCAAGTCTTGCGATATGCAAAATTTTAAACCTATCCAATCACCTAGGGCTGTTTCGCTAAGTATGTTTTCAATTATGAATTAGGGCTCATTTATAGAAATATCCGAGGTAACTAGCATACAAAGCATGATGGTAATCGAGTGCTTACTCGAAAAACCCACAAAAAGGCCAACTCGATATTCCAGCCCTGATGTGTCTGCAGGTACGAATTGCTGCATGCAAGCTTAAGAAATGATAATCAATTAATGCAAAAAGGTGGTAATCCTAGGTGACATCTCATACGAACAGAGGCTAGGTGGCATGGTGTAGCCCTTTTCAAGATCCAAGGGTGAACTCAAATCTTTTCAACGTACTCATTTCGATTTCAGCTTGATCATGCTTTGAGAGATATTAATTGCTAAGGTAGGTGAGGAGATGACATGCATTGCATCAGCGGCTCAAATTCTCGTGGAAATCATGTCGGAAGGGAGCTATTACCAATATAATTATGAATCCTTATCTTTTCAAAAGAGGCAAGTATCTTATCTCACATAAGCTAGAGAGCTGGCAGTACATGCCAAATTAAATGCAAAAGCCAGCCGTTACCTACCTATTTTGATGAAAGAAAATCATAGAAATTCCAACGTCGCATGCAAAAGGCAGGACAAAGTGTAAAAGCTTTTTCAACACGCAAAGTAAATTAGGAAAAATAAAGCCATCAAAAGACCAAGTATAATGCAATTTGTATTAAGGGAGCTGAAGACAAATAGTTGCAAAGAATTCACTCCCCCGGTGTGAATTAAACCTGAAATAGAGAACTGCCTGGGGTTGAAATTCAGAGCCTCGTGTTGCGTTTGAGGTTCCATTCATACTACTCCAGTGTGCTTTTTGGGCAAGGAATTTGTGAAAGAATGGCGACCGCTCAAGGTTGTTAGGCAGAATTGTAGGAAGGAGGGGCACAAAGCTTATTTAACATCATGCGCACAACACTAGGTGCCTACATTTTTGAGGACGTCTCTTACACCTTGCCTGGAATACCAAAAAAACCAGCCTAGGTAAATACCTAAGTTGTAGAAAAGAAGAGCCCTCGCAAGGAAAATAAACGAATTAAAGAAGAGTGGGAGAACATTCATGACCCCATTCTTGCAAGGAATCCTAAGTCACTGAGGGAGGCGGCCTGCGAAAGAATGAAGAAGAATAGAAACCCTGATTCTTTGGCGCAAAAGTGTTGGAACAGTGGGCTTCCTCAATATATGGTCCCTTTGGTGCACCACTGCCCTGAATTGGTTGATGAAGCCATCAAACACTTCAATATGGAGACCAACACCATTGAAGGCCGGGAGGTAACTATGAACATATGTAAACAAGCTATCTGGAACATGCTTTGCATCCTGGAGAGAAGCTTTAAAGTGCTAAAAATGGAGCAATTAACCCCAACAAAAGGACAGTCCTATTGGAAAAGTAGAGACCTCACAATGGATTTCTATAGAAAATAGACTCAGAATAAGACAATGAATATCCCAACCGCACATAATAGTTTCCATGATGATCTAAAGGATGCATTCTCAATGATGGTGTTTGTTTGTGGACTGGACTCTGACAAGGAGGTCCAAGAGTTTTAGCTAGGATTGGGCTTTTAATTGTGAAGGAAACATTCTTTCTTCTAGTATGATTTCATTGAATTTCTTGAGCAAGAGATGCTCAACTAGATAGCTAAATACAGGCTTTAGTGGGGGTTTAGGTTCCCATATTTCCTTGTGCATATGTTCTTACACCAGAACCTCGACTTCTTCTAGAAGCATTTAGAGCTCTCTGTCTTTGATGAAAATAAGAATAGGAAGCCAATTTTTTTATGGACCCCCATTTTCTCTACGACATATGACTATTATGAATTTTGGAACTATTTCCTATATCCAATTTTGTAGGATTTAAGAGGGGATAACACTGTCTTACGATTGAGCTCTAACCAAATTGAGTTCATGCAGAACTTTGTTCCAAGGTGCAACTGGTTTCTATGCAGGGAATTCACATTCGTCTGATTGCATGGTTTCACCAAAGAACCCATCTGGCTTCCATCATGTCTTACAGATCGGGTATTGGCCTTGGAGGTTTTTTGCTAGGTTTCAATAATTGACAACACCTTTTGCAGCGGGAAGGCACGTAAGAAGGCATTTTTCTATCCTTCGATAAGCTTCAAGACTGTAGTCATGGCTAAGAGGAAGGATCACAACATATTGGAGGCAAAGTTGGCTCATCTTGGGTTGGTATGGATCTGTGATAAATGGAACTACAACCCCAACAATGACCTGCCAAACCAATATGTCAAGGTGACGCACTATCCCCGACCCTACTGGGAGGAGCGTTAGAATCCAATTTTAGATGTAGATGAATGTATCGTTGACTTGGCCTACATCCCCTCTGAAGATGTTCAGCCACCCTAGCTAAGGTTCTACTACCAAATTGGGCAATTTGAAAAAACCAAAAGGATGGGAACAACCTTACACAATGATCTACTGAATAATTATGAATGTAAGGAGGAGAAGATAAATGACTTTTGGATATACCATCAAAAAATCTGACAAACCGATGCCCCTATAATAAACTAGAAACTAATGACAAGTTTGACATTGTGGAACAATAAGCATCCAAACTCCGATGAGAGAGATGAGAAGAATTCTAGTTCTGAGGAAGCTGAGTCGCATTCAGATGAAGGGGCTCAACCAGAAGTAGAAATACAGGACACCTCTGCATAACAAGGGGGAAAAGAATTCAATCAACCTGCTAAGGTTTACTCTAACATACAAGTTAATATATCGAGTGCAATATCTTCATTGACTCATACTTGGACAACAAGGAGAACCCTGACAACCTCGCTAAAACAAGTTGAAACTATAGCAGTTGATAGCTCACCACTAGAAAAATGGCAGTGAACTGAGACACTTTCTGGAGAATGTTCATAGGAACCAGAAATGAGCAACGAACCAACAATAGATCAAGAACCGCAACCATCCACACCACAGGTATCTTTTGATCTCTTTTCTCTGAATTCGCAAATCTCGGTTACCCCTATTATATCTACGACACCTCTTGTTGCATGCACCACCCAATGCATTTTGGCCTCTGCTTCAACGATCGCAGGAGGTTTTGCACATTTCTCTCATATGGCCCCATTCACCTTAACTCCTTCACGAAATCTCACTCCATTTTCCTTGGCCCACTCCACATCATAAATTGTCATGTACTCTGCTCCTGCCCTCATTGATACATCCCCCGCTACAACATTATTTGAGCCGATCCATTCTTCCCAGCAAATGGAGACCACTGTGACTCCACTCTCATTGAGCCCTCCTAGTTCACAGTTTGATTACTGGTGTATTCCCCCTTTCTTGCCTTAGACTATCAAGATTCCAAAGAAGAAGTCACCTGGGACTGATGTCCTCCCGTTTCCTTTCTCTCTTCCTCCCGGTGCACCTTTTTCAGGCAGAATCATCAGATCGCCCATTGAATTCTTGTCAGAAGGTGATAAAACCAAGCAAGTGCGAGCAATCAAAACCCAAAAGAGAAGAGCTAAAGATGCCAAGAAGCCAATAGAGCCAAAATTACACACTATTTTTCATGAGGCTCAATAGTCACTGCATTTCGCGACAATGCTACCAACCATCAACAAACTACAAGGGGAGATGCAACTAGATGAATACAACATGTATGCTGTAGGGTTTGACTTGAGCAAAGACCAACCATGGGATAAGGTGGAACTCATGGAAGAAACACAATGGGTAGTGACCACTGACTTTCTTAAGTCTGGTCGCCAGCTCAAAAAAAAGGAAGAAGAGATAAAAAACCTGAAGGGTAGAATCAACATCTTGGTCTTCAAGGAAAAGGCTATGGAGGATGAATTTAAGTGCATATTGCAGCAAAGGGAGGCAGAGGAAGAAAATCTCTAAGAAGAGCTTGCAAGACTTCATTCAGTTGATCCTAATCTGGTCGCTTAGCTATAACAAAAGAATCATGAATATCGGTACCAGTTGACAAGAGTGGAGCAACAAATGCAGCAGAAGGATGTAGATTTCCAACACCACCAGACTCAATTGGAGAATAAAATTACAGAGCTCAAGTTTTCAATAGAGCAATAAGCGACAAACAAAGAGTGGTTCAAGACTAGTTGGCTCACAAAGTCATGAAAGCTATAGGGGCAACTGATCATGGCAAATGAAAAGATTGTCGAGCTCGTGCAAGATATAGAACAAAGGGATCAGGAGATCACCTTATTAAAAGACAACCTTACGCTTAATCGATCAAATAGACCTCCTACAAATAGCCCGGTAGTTACACATCTCATACTGGGAAAGAATGAAGGCATGCTGCCTAACTCTACTATTGATACTCCGCTTTGTGATAAAAGTGAAAAATCTTAGTGGAGGGGTTCGTGAGGAAATTAGGAAAATACCTCTATCCATTACGAAAAAGGTTCTGGAGGCTGAAGGATTATTAAACATATTATATCAGGTCTCAGATGAGATCTTGGCAACTACAGGAATTGAAGACCGAGGGGCCATTGCTAAAACAACTTAGAGGGTAATCCACTACCACGCAGTTGTCCTTCATGCTAGCGAATGTGTGACTGAGCTATGAATAGCATAAGTACTACGTTCTCCCACCTAACTCAGATGGGATTACCTTCTCTTCTCTTGGAGGATGGATCAATGGCCACAATGGAGCATATTGCAACAAAGATCAAGGAAAGGCAACATGATGTTCCTACCTTACAAAATTTTAGCCAACCCCTTGCCGCGAAAGATTTTGAGAGCATCACTCAGTCGATTGCATGCCTCCTTTTCTAGATCTAGCCATGTGTCGATGCGTCATCAATGCTGCCTTACAAGGAGTTGATCGAGTTACAGGGAGCATAGGAGAGTCTTTGTAACTTATTGCCCCCATCTGAAGATGAATGGTTGCCTTTGTGGACTGCCCTCTCAAAAATCTAGGTGCATCACTCGATGGATAGGCCTCTGGTCTGCAAAACCAATTTTTTTTGGGTTTCTCGTTCCATGAGCAAAATGCCCCTAATAAGTCGCCAGAAGCTATGAACATAAAATTCCCAAGCTCCCTTCCAGTGAGTTTATTTTTGCCTAAGTAATGACTACACCTTCTTCTGAGGAATAGCAGGCTGTTTCCACACAGGCTTGTGCTGATACCACCACTTGTTAGCTAAGTGCTCCCCATAATGGTTTCTTTCAGTCACTTTTCAAAGGTTTGCGATAGGCTTCCACGTGTCAGCCATTCGCAAACTTTGAAGCCTCTTTACATTGCTTCCCTTTCGGCTCCTGACCATGTGGCACATAGCATCAGTTTGTACACATTTCTCGGTGGACCCCACCATTCAATGCAGTACGCAAAAGACCTCCATGTGTCTTCACAATGCAATTTCTTCATTGCTCAAGGGAAATAATTAGCGTCAGTCCTCGACCGCTTGCCACAAAATCTTCCAAAGGCTTCATTGCGAGGACACAACCAAGTAGGCGGAAACTATCACCATCTGCCATATTCTCTAACTATCACCATGAGTGGATTGCATGTGTCCGAGCATTGGTTTGTTGGGACCACTATCATCATTCGTAGGGGATGCATCCGGCCTTTGAACGTCCTCATTCATGCCCCAAATCTTTTCTTTTGTAACATCCAGGGAAAAATCATTGCTAAAGCATCATTGCTCATAATCAGAGAATATTTATAGTTGCTTGCTCATCAAGCCGAGTTTCCATTATAAATACTGCTTCTTGAGAGAAGTTCGAGGAGTTCCAAAAGTTCCAAGAGTTCCAACTTTTGTTTTTGATAGAAGAATTAATAGAAGAACCGTGCCTTTATTTTCTTTATTAGATTATTGTACAAGTATTCATAGACTGTGCCATTGTTCGACCTTTCTGTTTTCTTCGATATTTGATAATTTTTACTGTGCCATTGTTGTATTGGATGTATCATTATGAGACTTCTATAAATTAATACAAGTTTCTGGTTTAGATCATGTATTGGACTCTTCTTTCTAGCAAATATGTATGAAGCTTATTTTATGTCATATATAGTGGATCATTCTGAATTCTATCTTTGTTTAACCATCCTGGAACATAGCAGACCACCAACGGGCCCTTAAGTCTTATACCAAAGATAGATTTATTGTGCCTAACATCTAAATCTCGATGCATCACCTTATTTAGATCCTTTATTTTATATTTGCTTCCTTTTCCCATTTAAAACCCCAGTTATAGAAACCAACTTCTTTAAAATCCAGAGGTTACTTAGCTTGGTGTAATAAGTCCCCCCTAAAGCTGAGTTTCCCATAGAGGGTTGTTACCTTGCCAAATTTTGGCATCAACAGTATCTTAATGAAAATAGAAAGCTAGCTGCACTGTAAAATTATTGTTAGAAAAATAACCACAAAATCCTCTTTAATTAAAATAATCCTTCTAGATATTTCAAGACAAGATATTTCAGTTAATTTCTAAGAGAGATAATTTCACTCTCCAAACAACGATCAATCTATTTATTGTATATAATTTCCTAGAATTCAAAATTTGAATGTGATGAAACTAACCATAATTACCAAAGATTTGACACCAAAATGTAGTACAAAATGAATTATTTGACAACAAATATGTTTTGATAAACCAAATATACCCTTGATATATTGATTTAATCAACAAGGAAAGATAAAATTGGAGACAACAAGATAACATTCATTAATTCACTTCAACAAACAATTGAAACCAAAATTTGGCCACCAATTATAACTTCATTCTATTGATCTTAAAAAATATTTTACAATACGTTTAAATTTTTTGTCCTGACTGACATGTCAAAAAGTGTCTTGTTAGTTACCCACTTTTAACATAAATCAAAAAGTCTTAATTATCATTGTTTACATAGGATTACATAAAAATTTAAAAGAAATGAAAGATGATAAGTGAATAGAATTTATCAGATGTTGAATTCCACAACACTTGCAAGATACAAAAGTCTATTACTCATCATAAGGTACCTATGGTCATTCAGATCTAGCAAGGTCCTCTCTCCATGATAGTATCTACAAGGATTGGTACTTCACTGCAAGGCCTATTCTTCTGAGGGAGCTAGATGTGTCTGATCCTATTGGTACACCATGTAATCACAAGGCAATTTGTACTCCTAGATTTTTTGTGTGCTGGCCAAGTGACTCTTCCATCTACTATCCAATAACTCTTTGGTATTCGTGATGAATTTTGAGTACCCAACATCCAGTACAATTATTCCATCCAAGGTTAAATTGAGGCGGTGAATATTTATTTCATCATCTTTCTATATATTAGTGAGGCACTTGGGAACAATTTTGCTAAACTCATTTGTCCAATCCTTGGATCCTTTCAGTTGATGATCATCCCTTAGTATCTTAGGAACGAACCAGTACTTTAGCATGTGAAATGAATCCATTCTTGCCTTGATCTTTTGATCTTCTACAAACATATATTGACATTCATCTATGACCATTCGAACCATTTTCTCAGTAGGATTTAAAGTTGCGGGGGCCTGAACACTCCTTTGTAAAATTCTACACAAAGTCATTAAGGTGTGATGTACAGGTTGCCATTTCTTGAATAAGGGGTCCAATATAGGTACATGGGCCTTTATCTGATCAACTGCTTGTGACAAGAAGACATATAATTCATACACATTTTCCAATTTGTCCACAATCATTTTAACCCTATGTCTATTCCAATACCTTGAGGGTTTCTCTCTTTTCTCTTTCCTTTGCTTCTTCATTACTCTTTTTCAACTTCTCAATTTCTTGTTTTAGCACATTAAGTTGTTTAATAGTGATTGCACCTATATCATTCTAGATGGAAAGGGGCTGGTATACTATTAATTTTGTGCTTTGGGAAGGACCTGCTCCCTTCAACTACTATTTTAATTTCACATTTTTTATGAATAACCTATTCACTTCATCATTCAGATTAGCCTATGCTTTCTCATATTTTGCCAATCTAAGCTCTATAGCTTTAACCACATCCCTAGTAAACATTTTTGAGTGTATTGTCATAATAGCTACCTCTGATGCTGATGTGTCTTGAAGTGTCTTTACCATGGAAGTCCCTCTCATTTCTTTTACAAAATCAAGCAATCTTGGTTTTTCTATTCTTTTTTGCTTTGTCTAAAAGGCTAGGGTTTTAAGTCTCGAATTGTAACCTATGCCACTCATTCCCTCATCTAAATTGAATATAGAAACCAACATGGGATCTTCTTGGCTTCTTACTTGATCTAGTAAGAATACATTTTTTAACTCCATCCCAAGAATAATTAGTATATTGCTTGCTAAGACCAATTTTCTTGCTTCTTGGGGGCTAATAGTAATTTCATTAATCTTGATTTCTTCAAGAGTTTGGGCAACAATATGGTCATGTTGTGAATCCTCAGTGCCCATCTTATTAATTTGGAGTCTCTCCTCAAATTATTTCATTTTCATCTTAAACCAAAAATTCTTAAACTTGGGAGTTTGAATAAATTTGAACATAATATTCAATAAATCTAAGGGCAACAATCACCTTTTCATCATAATGCACTTCTTGATCATTATTCCCATGTACATCCACTCTTTTAGTTGCAAGCTTAGGTGGTGGCTGATCAACTTCATCATCTTTAAAATTCAAAATTACATCGGCTACCTCTTTAGTATCCCCTACTCCTTCACTTGTTTCATATGCCACTAAGGGGGCCACTCCATGTGTCTTCTGCCTTTAAGGACTTGGTTGCTTAGGGGATCTTTTGATTGTATTGTGGTAGTGTCTAGTAGGGGCTCTATGATTACAATACCATTTGGTTTGATGGGCAGCTTGGAGGGTTTTGAAGACTGACCCTCAAGTTTCTTTTTTGGTTCAACATATAATCTTTCAAAGTTGTCAATTATTACGTTCATCCTTTTGATAAGATCCTTTTCTTCAACATAGAATACTTGGAATCTAGTGTCCCTTTTCTTCTTCTCCTCCTCAAGCCTCTTTATGATTTTCCACTTCCTCTTCCTCTGAAAAACTTTAACAGGTGTAAAGCAATTTCTTATTACACCTTCTTCATAATCCATTACATGGGTAATCCCAACTTTAGTGAGAAGTATCTGCTTTATAAAATTAATATGCCCTTCAGGATCAAAGACCCTTTCTCCTCGTGACTTCAATGAATATCGCATCTTCAAATAGTTCTACAGTTCTTTAAGAGTGTCAGAACCTACAGATAGCTCATCACATTGAGTTAGGTCAGGGAGGAATGTCCCCTTTTCTATCTTTTCATAACATCCTTCTCCATCCATAACATTTTCCACATAAATTATAAAAATGAAATTCAAATAGAAATAAATTTAGGTAAAACATGTGGGGCTTTAGGACACCCATATACCCTTATTACTATTTGGTCTACTAAGAAGAACCAGTCACTAAAATTGTGAGTGTGTCCCTACTCTGGCTTCAATGCTAAAGGTCTTAATACTTGCATAATTTTATTAGGAAATCTTGGTGAAATATGACCAAGAGCAACCATGACCTTTACTATGAAATCATCATTAAATAGTATATAATCACTATTTTTACACCTATTATCCCAGATGTAAAACTAGTTTTGTTCAGACAACCCATTCCCTTCATCATTAGTCATTCCCAAACACATTCTTTTAGTCCATCTATTTCTATTTTGGTACAATATTAAATGACATAACAAATAGTATTTCTTGAAAGTGATGGGAGCTGGCTTCTCTCTTACTTGAAAAAATCCCTCATGTAGCCCTTTCTCAATTTTAGCAGCAAAGTCATCCTCAATGTTGACTTCAAGATTTTGTATCCTCATTGCCATCATCATGCGATAGGTTGGAATCCTCTCTTGAGAATCTATTCCAAGCACTTGGCACAAAGAAAAATAAGTTCTTTTGAAATATACTTGGAAGTCTTCTATGGAAAATGGCTCATTTTGTGAGGGGGAGATAGGTATCCTCTTATTTTTTACACCCTTTTTCATGTGTAAAGGAAGTTCATCACTCCTATAGGTTTTTCTCAATCTCCTATAATCCTCCTCACTTCTATCCAAGTCAATCTTAGTGATAGCTTGCTTGTTTAACACAAAACACTCTATAATTGCTTCTTTAGTCAACACCACTAATGCTGAACCATCTGGCATTCTTATAGTTTTGGTAGCTAGGTGATAATATTGTGCCAATACTTTAATAAACTCAACATCTATGAAGACATTTGGGACTATCAATTTGGCCAAATCTAAGGTCCAAGGATTCAAAACTAGAATCTTCTCAACCCTTTTTCCATAGAAGTACCAAAATAGATCCCACCCTGAGATAGAGATAATTGGGTCTCTAGATCCATGGGCTGTATCTTTAAACACCTTTTTGGATCCTTTGTCTACAAAATTAGGTAACACATTTAAAATGGATTGTTGCAGGGATCTCTTCTTTGATTTAGAAACTGTGGACTCTTCCTTTTTACTCTCAAGTTGACTTCTTTTGGGTGGCATGATGAAGAATTTAATCCTACTTGATTTTTTAAGTGTCTACTTGTAGAAGAAAATTTAGTTCTTATACACTTGCTACAGAGGGTTTCCATGAACTTACCTTGTGAAATAATAGCTGCAGAGTTTTCCTACTTGAAATCCCTTGCCTTTGGTATGCTGAGCTTTGTGAATGATTACCAAAATTTCATCGAGTCCCAAGTAATATTTTCTATTGAGCTTGGTCACCTCACCATTAATGTGAATTTGTGCAAAATATTTTAGAATCTACCCATATTTTGAGTTTGAATACATGTCGTTGATCTTGGGAAATAGAATGGTGTAATCATTTAATGCTTTAACAACGTGTACTGTAGTATCGATTAGTCATTTCAAGATGGTTGTGGGTAGTGCTTGCAATACCGCCACCCCGTGCACATCCCTTTAGACTCCCATGGGATGATGGTTTAATTCTAGTGGTTGACTGATTGTTCACTGCCATACCGCAATGTCACTATTTACACCTTGCGGGGCCGTGATTTACTTTAGTTGTTAACATGTTCTCACTGCCACCCTGCGGTATTCATATTTGGTTGTCACGATATTGCGGTAAGCATTTGTACATTGACCTATATGTCTCGCCATACTGCACATACCTCTATTGACTGCTATGGTAGCATGGTATTGGATTTTATTAAGAATGTAGTATTTTAGATATCATTTTATTGAAAAGATTGAACAATTTTCTAATTTTGAAGTCTCTCAGTTTTAGTTTTCAGTGTTAATCAAACCTAAGAGATCATTTCTTTGTTTGTAATGGGGAGGCTTCATTCACCTAATGTTAAGATATCTATATGTATTATTAAATTATAGATGTTCATTATATGTTTACATCTAGAAAACATGTAGGACATACAAAAAATTATATTCTAACTAAAAATAATAATTTCAAATTTTCAACCAAAGTAAGAAAACTAAGAAGAATGATTAACCTAACTTTAAATGTAATTTAAATCAGCAGTGAACATCTCAAGTTTTGTATACAATGTACCAGTAGAATAATGATGATTACACTAAAAAATGTATCAGTAAAACAATAGTGAATAAGCATACCTATACTTAGATCTTTATTACATTCAATAATAAATTACACCATACATATAACAAAATTTTAGGTTACACGCTAACCTCTTAATGTGACAAAACATTATCATAATCATCTATATTGCCAACAAGATCAGAATCCTAATCATTCATTTCTACATATGCTTGATTTTCTTCCTCATCCTCATCTATGACATGTAATGCATTCTCTCTCCCAATCTCTTCATTGGTAATCAAAATTTCTTCTTCAAACACTCCATCATATTCTTCATCCACTTCTTTGATTATTTCTTGTAAATTACCATATTGCCCATCAGGAATAATATCAACAACTTCCATGATTTTTTCGTTTTGAATGAGACTCTATTTGAATGAAATACAACCATCCTGGGCTTCTTACATCATCAATTAGAAATGATTGGTTAATTTGAAGAGGGGAAACATACGACTCATTCGTCTTTGATAAAAATTGTCTTCTATTTTCATGTACAAATCCATACTCATCAAATTGTATTTCAGATGGTCAAATCCACTTATATTTTAATAATATAGGACTATTTTCACCATAGTCCACTAGAATAATTTGTTGGATGAATCCAACATAAAATTTCTTCTCAATTTTGTGAATAAATTCAACACTAACAACACAATCATAATTTGTCTTTCCTTTGTCTTTTACTTCCACTCTTAAATGACTACCATAGGCCCACATTCCACTGAAAAGTGTAGCCCATAAATGTGGAAATTGTGAAAGCTCACTTTCCTCTATTGTTATATCTCGACCTTCTTCTTTTGCATCCCTGACCACATTAGCAATCCATTATTCAAATTTTTGAAAAGAATCACCTCCAATCAAATCAACATGTTGTCTGTGCCTTTGAGGTCGATGTTGTATCCAAGCTTGATTGTCTTCTTCATATTTTCTATATAGAATATTAACGTACAAATAGTAATATTGATAATATAAATGTGTAAATTCAATTGAGTAAATAAATGATTGTGTTAATTTTTTCAACTGAGCCACTTATCGAATGAAGATATGTTTTTAATAATATAGGCATGTATCACACTTCTTTCTTGATGTGATAGCTTTAAGCAACATCCATTGCCTTCCAATACTTCACCTCCAACTATGTCTTCTTTGTCATCATCCCATACACTCTGATTGACATTTTTAAAAACTTCATATATTCTATGCAAAATCCCATGGCCTCTTGCATTGAAAATCCCTTAGACATGTTGCCTTCTGGTTTTTCCCTAGTACAAACAATTTTTTTTAAAACCTTCATATATTGTTCTATAGGATACATTCATCTTGTTCTTATTGGGCCAAAATGCTTTAGTTCATATTGTAGATGTATCAAAAGATGCATAGAAATGTTAAATATTGTTGGTGGAAATTCCCGTTCCAATAGACAAAGGACTTCAACAACCTCCTCCCTCAAACTATCAAAGTTTGAAGGATCTAATGCATGTTAACTCATTCTCTTTAATATTAGGCCCAACCTTATAACTGCCAATCTTGGCCCCTTTTCCAAAATTAATATATTTACCACAATAGGTAAAATATTCTCCATTATGACATGATAGTCATGGGTCTTGAGGCCTCTTAAGCCATTAATGTCAGTTTGGATTTTAATACTACTACTTACATATCTAGTGGGAATGCGAGTCTGAGACATCAACTATTAGAATTGTGCACGTTATTCTTTTGTCCAAACATAAGGAGCACTAGGTATTCTATATTTTTCATCATCATATTTTTCAACCCAAATATTTCGATGAATCTTTAGTTGTCAAAATTCTTCACATGATGAAATAGTATCAAAAGCACCAAAAAGAGTTTCTATAATAGCATAGGCTATATTTTTCTCAGTATGCATAAAGTCAACAGTATGCCTAATGGCTATATCCTTAAAGTATGGAAACTTATAGAATATGCACAACCTTTTTACATCGCTTTCATTACATGGATCATATCTACTACCAACAATCCCATCATTTTCAATAAATGACATTCTTTTTTTTTCCATTCTCAACAATGTAATCACCTTTTATTAGCAATGGTGCTTCATGATTCTCTTCTTCACCATTGAGCCATGTTTTTTGTTCAGGATATGGATGATCCATTTTAAGGTAAGCACGATGTCAAAAATAAATAAACTTACACAAAATTATTGAGTGCCTCACAAAATCCTTAAAGTTGTAAGGACATCCATGGTATCCGTGAACACTAAGACCAGACAATGTGCCATATGCAGGAAGATCATGAATCGTAAACAATAACGAAGCTATTAAAGTGAATTTGATTGAATTACCATCCCTTAAAGATTGAATTGCTTCAATTCCTTTCAAAAATTCCATTATCTCATCATATAATGGCTCTAGATAAGCATCAATTGTATTTGAAGTCACACTTTTCTTTCCTAGTATAATCAATGATAGTATTAAGAAAAATGGTCTAGTTTCTAACCATGGAGGAAATTTATAATTTATTAAAAACAATAGCCAAGTTGACCATTTAGTACTTTGATCTGAGAATGGGTTCACCCCATCTAGAACCAAACCCAACCTTATATTACAAGGATCTTGAGAAAAATCAGGCCATTTGTTATCAAATTCCATCCATGTCTTAGAATCAGACACATGTTGTTGTTTTCCATAAGTGCTCTTATTTTGGGCATGCCATTGCATAAGTTCAATAATGTCTCTACACCTATACATTCTGTTGGAATCTGCCTCAACTTTTTGGTCGACCCATTTGAAGACTTAGGCATTTGCTCTCTGTTTCGGGCCTTTACCGCCATATCGTGGGCCACCCTATTCGGCAGTTGGGTGGTGTTACTGCCTTACCGTGATATTCTTGTTCCTGACTGGTGGTGGCGTGGTGAAGTGGCATCAAATTGGTTGATAGTTACCGCCTTACCGTTGGGTGGTCTGTTTGGTGGTGAGGTATCGTGGTGAGCGACGCAATGGTGGCGGGCTGATAGAAGATGTTTACCACTATACTGCGGGCGGTGTTCAATTAAGCCGCAGTGGTGCGGTTGACGATGACAGGATGGCTGGTGGTCAATGTTGGCGGTTACTACCATACCGTGAGCGATGAGAAGGATCACCACAGTGGCCACGATATGACCACTGGTGGTTTTCAGAGTTGTTACCGCTCTTCCATGGTGAGACCTGGCGGTCTCTGCGGTAGTGCAGTATGAACGCTGACGGTCTGCCAGGCAATTACCACCATACCGTGAGGTGGGTCCAATAGGGCTATGGTCGTGCAGTAGGAAGGCAAGACAGGGCTCAGTGAAGTCATCGGTGAGCTCACCGCTATACCGCGAGGTGGATTGGCTGAGGCAGCGGTAGTGCAGTAGATGGCAGGGTGAGCTCGGGTGGGCTCACCGCCATACCGCGACAGGTAATGTTGAGCTTGGCGGTAAGTGCTTAGATGAGCTCAAAGCTCGATTGACTGAGCTGGATCGAGCTTGACCGAGCTGGACCGATTCTGTTAGAGCAATATGTGAATGTGAAGGTGACACGTGGCAGGTTGGTAGCATCTGATTGACCGAAGACCAAAGAGGTAAAGACAGTTATTGTAGGCCATGGAAATAGAACCCGATTAAGGTGATGGATTTATTGCCTGGGTGGCTCTATGCAATGTGTGCAGATCAGATGCATGCTTGGCTGTGAGGTGCATGAACCTGAGGGTTGGCAATTGGTTGGGTCATTGAATGCGATGTATGGCTCGATCAGAGATATACATTATGATAGAAACTAAAAAGGTAGCAGGATGTAAAAAGAGAGCAGTTGATAGAGAGAGGCGTGAAGTGTGTTTGAGCAATATGCTAAGGAATTGCAACTGCAAACACTCTGTTTCTTGGATCTGAACGATGTGAACCTGCTATGAGACCGAGTGGCTGTGCTAGCCAAGAGGCTGGCTATGACAATCTTCTATGAGAAGCTGAAGGGAATCTATGTAGTAATGACATATGGATGTCATTGGAACTACATGAAGGTTCTGGTTTTTTTTCCTACCTGTATTCTCCTATTGGACAAGATGTAACACTCTTGGAAGAGCATAGCTCTGTATTTTTGTATTGTAATCCTTTTACTGAATAATACAATTTGAGCTGAGTGTTTTGGAGGGTGGGGTGTTTTACCCAAAAGGGTTTTCCCCATGTATATCTGTGTGCCAATATTGCTTTGTCTTTCATGGTTATCTGTTTATGTTGAAACTGTTAATTGTTTTGCATTTACTTCTCTCAGAGGATCAATGGGGGATATTATGTGCTTGCTCCCACTTTATGGTACAGTTGTGTGTGTCTTCGGAGTGATTTTGAATTGAAATCACTAAGGCACTATTGTCTTAGATGCCTATCTTGATGACAGATCGAATTCCTTATCCCCAACAAATGGTATCAGAGCTAGTATCTTTTTTCTCTTGATACCAACAAGTGGTATCAGAGCATGTTTGAAGGAGATCAAGGCTTGATGATACCAACCAGTGTTATAAAAGTCTTCTCCTGGTTGCTGATGTTTTGGGTTTTCTCCTGTGATGATTTCTTAGCTTGACAAGCTTGAGGAAATCTGGAGAAAATGGTTGGTGATTGATCCTTCGATGAGTGGAAGTGTGTGCTTCTTTGATTCAACACAGTTTGAAAGACACTGGAGATGATTGGAGTTGATCATATTGTGGCGATGTGGTCTGAGGCTCCTGGCTTGCAACAAATGTTCCTGATGCAAAGGGCGTGAGGTATGTTCATGGTTGTGTTGCAGCGAAGTGTGGTTTCATACTGGGTGTCTGTGTGAGAGGCTCCCTGGCGGTATGGAGTTGCTTGTGTTATTTTTCAGCTATGGAGAGTTGTGCTTGTGTTGGGTGTTTTTGACTTAGCACTGAAGGTAGTTTCTCTGGTGCTCTGATTGCATGGAGGCTATAAAGTGACCTTGGTGGTCTGCAACTTCTGGATAGCCTGACTCTCTCATTTGCTTGTGTATGACTATGGCATTGGAACTAGTCTAAAATGGACTTGTTGTTCCTGTGTGCCTGTGTCTTGCACTCACATGTTTTAGATTCATGTCTTTGGCTTTGAATGTTTTATGTAGACTTTCCTAAAAAATTTATGTTGCATTTTCATGTTCTTTCATTGTTCTAGTTAACCGTGATGGTTGTGTGCAGAATCCCAAGTCATCCAGATGAGCAATGAAGATGGAGATGCGTGGGTGTTTTATAAACACTATGGTTTTGCAGGTTTTACACGGTCAAGGAAAACTTGCATTGTGTGGAGCTATTGTCTGCTTTTTTCCAGATCCTGGCTTTTTGGGGTGTGATTGGATGAGATAGTTGCAACTCAACATGTTTTAGAGGAGGTGTGATGTCTTCTCTGCATAGGAGTGTTGGTATGTGTTTGACTCATTCAACATTACTGTGATGTGCTTAATGGTTGCTTGGACTATGGTGCTTGAGTTGTGGACATGATTGGCAAATCAGATCTGGTCTTTGATCTAGTGTTTGAGTCATGGTTGTCTACATGGCTGTTCTCTTTGAGATCTTAGTTTTATAGTTTGCTAGTGTGAGTAGATATGCAGTGTTTGTCATTTGAAGTGGATCTTCGAGTTGTGTGGCTGATAGATTAGCTACCTATTGACTGCTGTGAGACAACTCGGGAGTGGATTGCCTATATCCACGAGATTGCTTCTGTGTTTTTGAAGATCTATTAGTTGACCTTGTCTGTGGTCACTTATGCATTGGCATAGCTATTTTGAGATGAGAAGGTGAATGGCATTCAGAGTACTTGAATATTCAGTTATGGGGACCTATAGCATGAGAGTCACGTTGTCATGAAGAGCTTGTTACATTGGTTAGTGTAAGCTTTTGACAGTGATGGTGTGGTCAGTCATGGTGCTTGGAAAGCTCGGTGTCACATTGTAGTGGGAGCTTTAGCAATGACTAGTGTCCTTCTTTGATGTTGCAGAAGAATTCTTTCACATCTGCATGGTCACTATTTGAAGGTGTACAACATCTTGGAGCCATGGAAGATATTGTTAGTTTTGGCTGAGTTGCTGGGGGTGCTTGATAGGTGATGTTGGTTTTGGTTTAGAGTTGTTTGCTTTATGTCATGATTACTCTTTCGTAGAGTGTTGGCATTTTGCTGTGCTCTTGAGACCATAGCTTGTTCACTTGAAGCATGGTATCCCCAAAGGGGGATGTGTAGATCATGGAGTCATGATAAGTTTTGAAACTTTAACAGTGGTATGGGGTTTCTCTATGTTTTGAGTGCATTGGTCATATGTTGGTGGACTTCATGATTGCTGCAGTATTGCAGATTGGAGTTAGCATGAAATGACAGGCCACTGGTGCTCATGGATGCATGGAGAATAAGGTGAGGCTGTAATTCTTTTGAGAATGTTGCTATTACAGCTGAAAGTCCGAGTAGCCTACATCTTGGTTGAATGTGAATTCAATAGAGAACTTGAAGGAGAATGCTCTTGGGTAAGTCACGGTGACTTGTATATCTTAGATGAGCATGTTTTTTTTCTCCTGGGTATGCTCGACAATGTTCCTATGAATGGTATTTTCCCATTATACTTTTCAGGTGTGTTATGCTTTATCTTTCATTGGTATGAATCTGGAGTTGCTATTTTAAATATTCTAGAGGATTCATGATGGAAGATGGATAGCATTGTGTATCTCCTTGTTCTTTTGAGGACTGATAGGAGATGGTTATATGGGTGAGCCTGATATTCTTTGAGGTGCTTACATCCATGGATTTGTTGGGTGTTGTTATAGCATTTCCCTTTGGGATGTGAAGAAGATCTTTCTTGGCACAACTGGCATTTAGAAATGTATGTAGGAGGATGCTACATGTTTTGATTTTTAGTTTCTCTCTAATTTGGTCTTATTCTTCTTGATTGTTCTGTTGACTTTAGATGTGAGTTGCCTTTGTGGTTTTGATTTGGTCATAGTTTGTGGTCATGTGTTGTCACTTGGGTGATGACACGAAGGTGCCTGTGCTTCTTTCTTTAGTCAGGTTTGGAGGAGTTTGGAAGAACTGTGGAAGATAGTTGAGAGAAACGTTTCTTGCAATAGGTGGTCGCAGGTGTTGCAGATCAGTGTGGATGTTCCTTGGAACTACATGGTTACTCATTTCTATGTGCAGGGATTGGTGGACTCAGTATGCCTGGATCATGTGTGATGGTGATTTGTTTGCACCCATCTGGATAGTGCCCTTGTAGTGGGAGTACCTGGACATGTTTGGTCTATGACTGGTTGACATAGGGTGCTTGTTTGCTACTGAGATGGGTGGTTTTATGATGGCATGAGTCTGCTGTTGGTTATCATACCTTTGAAGTATGGGTGGTTGGATGGATTAGCACGAGCTATGGGTGCTATGTTCAGCCATGTGGGTTTGGTCAGTTGGATGAGGATAGTTAGGTCATTGGTTGTTGTTTTGGCTGATTGGTGTTCTTGTTCTTGAGAATTGCGATCCGTGTCCTATTTCCTATTCTTGAGTTGGTGCCTTGTTGCTGCTGTTGTGTTAACTTTTTCTGCCTGGAGGATTAGGTGTTTGTGTTCCTAAGACTGGTGCTTTCTCACCTTGGTGTGTTCCTATGTTTGGAGCTGTTGCTTGAGATGGTGGAAATTTTTTGATGTCATTGCAGTGGTCTTGGTTATAGCGTGAGAGCATGTTTTGGTCCTTGTAGGATGCCTGAAAGTCTTTGGCAAGTGGGAGATTGTTGGAATCTACCTCAACTTTTTGGTTGACCCATTTGAAGACTTAGGCATTTCCTCTCTGTTTCAGGCCTTTACCGCCATACCGCGGGCCACCCTGTTTGATAGTTGGGTGGTGTTACCGCCTTACTATGACGGTCTTGTTCTTGACTGGCGGTGGCGTGGTGAAGTGGCGTCAGCTTGGTTGATAGTTACCACCTTACCATTGTGTGGTCCATTCGATGGGGAGGTATCGCGGTGAGTGGTGGTAGACTGGTAGAAGATGTTTATCGCTGTACCGCGGGCGATGTTTGGTTAAGCCGCGGTGGTGCGGTTGACGACGACAGGATGGCTGGCGATTACTGCCATACTGCAGGCGGTGAGAAGGCTCATCGCGATGGCCGGGGTATGACCACTGGTGGTCTACCAGAGCAGTTATCGCTCTACCGCAATGAGACCTGGCGGTCTCCATGGTAGTGCGGTATGACCGTTGACGGTCTATTGGGCAGTTACCGCCATACCACGAGGTGGGTCCAATAGGGCTGCGGTAGCATGGTAGGAAGGCGAGACAAGGATCGGTGAAGTTATCGGTGAGCTCGGATGAGCTCACTACAAGGCAGATTGGCTGAGGTAGTGGTAGCGCGGTAGATGGCGGGGTGAGCTCAGGTGGGCTCACCGCCATACCGCGACAAATAATATTGAGATCGGCGGTAACGCAGTAAGTGCTCGGATGAGCTCGGAGCTTGATTGACCAAGCTTGACCGAGTTGGTCCAATTTTGTTAGAGCGATCTATGAATGTGAAGGTGACATGTGGCAGGTTGGCAGCATCTGATTGACTGAAGACTAATGAGGTAAAGATAGTTATTGCAGGTTGTGGAAATAGAATCCGATTAAGGTGATGGATTTATTGCTTGGGTGGCTCGATGCAATGTGTGCAGATCGGATGTGTGCTTGGATGTTCGGTGCATGAACCTGAGGGTGAATGATTAGTTGGGTCATTGAATGTGATGTATGGCTCAGTTAGAGATATGCATTATGATAAAAACCAAAAAGGTAGCAGGATGTAAAAAGAGAGCAATTGATAGAGAGAGGCATGAAGTATGTTTGAGCAGTATGCTAAGGCATTGCAACTGCAAACACTCTATCTCTTGGATCTGAACGATGTGAACTTGTTGTGAGAATGAGTGGCTGTGCTGGCCAAGAGGCTGGCTATGACAATCTGCTATGAGGAGCTGAAGGGAATCTATGTAGTAATGACATATGGATGTCATTGGAACTACATGAACGTTTTGGTTTTGTTGCCTGCCTGTATTCTCCTGTTGGACAAGATGTAACACTCCTAGAAGATCTTAGCTCTATATTTTTGTATTGTAATCCTTTTACTGAATAATACAATTTGAGCTGAGTGTTTTGGAGGGTGGGGTTTTTTACCCGAAAGGATTTTCCCCATGTATATCTGTGTGTCAATATTGCTTTGTGTTTCATGGTTATCTATTTATGTTGAAACTGTTAATTGTTTTGCATTTACTTCTCTCAGAGGATCAATGGGGGATACTCTATGCTTTCTTCTGCTTTATGGTATAGTTGTGTGTGTCTTTGGAGTGATTTGGAATTGAAATCACTAAGGAACTACTGTCTTAGATGCCTATCTTGATGACATACCGAACTCCTTATCCCCAACACATTCGAAGTAATTGTGAGATTACCGAAAAGTGGTGAAGAGCCTTTCTAGGAACCACAACCGATTTCGACGCTTCTCTATACCTCGCTTCATGACATTTCAGGCATTCACTCTCACTTGCAAGATTCTTGTGAAATAATATGCAACCATTCACACATGTGTGGATGTTTTCATATCCTAAGCCTAGCTTACTAATTTCCTTTCTACATTGACTTCATTTTGTTGGCAATGTGGAGTCAGGCAATAAGAATGAACTTAATAATGCTAATAACTGATCTACACTCTCATTTGTCAACCAAACACTACTTGAAAGTTAATAATTTGAAGGATTGTTGTCAAATGACTTAACCTACAATTAGCATACAAAGGATTTGAAGCATCCTCCATCAACTTGGACCAATCATCATTTAGACCCTCATTCAACATTCTATCAACTTCAAACCCTTCATCTAACATTGTTGCCTCTTCATCTATGTTTGGTGCCACTTCATCTATGTTTGTTGCCTCTTCATCTCTCACACTCTACCATTCTATCATATCTTCGTAATAATTGACATTCCAAGGGCTTATAGCACTATGCCCATATCTTATCATATGTGGATAAATATGACTTAGTTTTTTCACCTTTCCACCAAGACAGTTATTACATGCACATGGATATTTTTCCATGTCACTCTCATTGGCTATTCTCTCATCAAATGCATGGTATTTCAACCTTTGATTTTGATCCATCTATAATGTTCTACACATAGCAACAAAAAATTGTAGACTAAGAGACAAAAACTATTTTTTAATTGAAAGGAATTTCCATAGCAATAGAGTTATAGAGAGAAAATAAAATAGAGAGTTTAACTAATAAATTATAAAAAATAGATTTTTGTAGTTTATATTCAAATTGCTGATTACATTGCATTGCACATCTTTCAAACTCAAAGCATTTCTTCACATTGCATAACTAATAGCTAGATGTTGATAGATGACAAAATTTCAGTTACAATTTAGTATTTAAAAATTCAACCTAAGCAGTTATGCAATTACTTCACATTGCATAACTAATTACTAGGAGCAACTGCCAATTTCATTTGCTTGTCATGGCATTCCATGAAACCACATTTCTTTGAGGCATTTTTTCAAAAAGTTCACTGCCTTGTCTGTGCTACCACATTTTTCATACATGTCTACCAAAGAATTTTATCAAGCAGTTCACTACCTTGTTGCTATGGCTAAAAGCCTAAAACAAGTGCTTTGGAACAAGCTAAGGATGCTTGGAAAAAATCTATGAAAGCATAATAGTAAGCAATTACATAGACATGACAGTGCATTGGTTGAAAAATGCCTCAAAGAAATGTGGTCTCATGGTGATGGAATACCATGACAATCCATAACAATTCACTTGTCATTTCATTCATCATGAAATTCTATCACCATGAGACCAAATTTCTTTGAGGCATTTTTCCAAAGTTCATTGCATTTTCTATGCTACCACATTTTTCATACATGTCTACCAAAGAATTTTATTAAATAGTTGACTGCCTTGCTACTATGACTAAAAGCCTAAAATAGGTGATTTCAAAAACGCTATGGATGCTTGGAAAAAATCTATCAAAGCATAATAGTAAGCAACAAGCTATGGTCTCATGGTTTTTTTTTTTGGCACGAAAATCAACGTGATTTTATTTGTAGTTTTTAAACACATTTTTTTGGCAATTTTGTTGTTTGAAGTGGGGAAAACTATTTGTGGTTAGTTTTGTGCACTTTTTAGTTGTAGGATTCTCATAGTTAGTGGAAAGGGTAGTGTTCATGAAGGAATGGAAAAGATGCATATAGCCTTTCAATTATACTCGTACTGTGCAATGATATTGAATCATTTCGCAAACCATTTTTCTTCACAAGGTAGCATTTTCTTGTGGAACAATTGACGAAGATAGATCTTGTTTCAACTGATCACCCTCTCATGAAATATCATTCATATTATAATCTTTCATTATCTTATCATAGTAAAGGTGATTATGACACCACTTGTCAAGGAAAGCCAAAGGCCACAAGATTTTGTGGATAGGTTCAATTGAAGCTGGGAGATCTTAAGATTTCTCTCTAAAATTTTGAAAAGGTTTTGGACATCCACCCTGAGAACTGCGAGAGCTTAAAAGCTGTAGGCCATATATATGCTCAACAGGTGTAGGCAAATAAGGCTTTAGAAATTTTAAGAAAGGAAACTCACATAGATCCACATGATGCCCATGCATTTATCAATATGGGTGAGTTATTATTATTGTCAGACCCTAGTGTAGCCTTAAATTCTCTTAAGATGCCAAAGTCTCTTTTGAAGAAGAGCAGAGAAGAAGTACCCATTCAATTGTTAAACAACTTTGGGGTTCTTCATTTTGAGTGTGATGAACTAGAGTTGGCTCAACAAAATTTTATGGAGGAATTAGGAAATGATGTTCTACCTCTACATAAATCTTTGTGGTTAGTTTTGTGCATTTTTTACTTGTAGGATTCTCACAGGTAGTGAAAAAGGTAGTGTTCATGAAGGAATGGAAAATATGCGTAGAGCCTTTGAATTATACCCGTACTTTGCAATGGCATTGAATCATTTAGCAAACCATTTTTTCTTCACTGCAAGGCAACATTTTCTTGTGGAAGAGTTGACTAAGACAAATATTGTTTCAACTGACCAACCTCTCATGAAATCTCATTCATATTATAATCTTGCACGATCTTATCATAGTAAAGGTGATTATGACACCACTTGTCAAGGAAATCCAGAGGCCACAAGATTTTGCGGATAGGTTCAATTGAAGCTAGGAGATCTTACGAGTTCTCTCTCAAATTTTGAAAAGGTTTTAGAGGTCCACCCTAAGAACTATGAGAGCTTAAAAGCTATAGGCCATATATATCCTCAAGAAGGGCTAGTAGAGAAGGCTTTGGAAATTTTAAGAAAGGCAACTCACATAGATCCACTTGATGCCCATGCATTTATCAAGATGGGTGAGTTATTAATATCATCAGACCCCAGTGCAACCCTAGATTCTCTTAAGACGCCAAACTCTCTTATGAAGAAGAGCAAAGAAGAAGTACCAATTCAATTGTTAAATAACATTAGGGTTTTTCATTTTGAGCATGATGAACTAGAGTTGGCTCAACAAACTTTTATGGAGGCATTAGGAAATGATGTTATGCCTCTACATAAATCTCTGTAGTCAATTTTGTGCATTTTTTACTTGTAGGATTCTCATAGTTAGTGAAAAAGGTAGTGTTCATGAAGGAATGAAAAAGATGTTTAGAGCCTTTAAATTATACTCATACTCTAGAATGACATTGAATCATTTAGCAAACATTTTTTTTCTTCACTGCAGGGCAACATTTTCTTGTGGAACAGATGACTGAGACAACTCTTGTTTCAACTGACCACCCTCTCATGAAATCTCATTCATATTATAATATTGCACGATCTTATCATAGTAAAGGTGATTATGCCACCACTTGTCAAGGAAAGCTAGAGGCCACATGATTTTGTGGATAGGTTCATTTGAAGTTGGGAGATCGTAAGAGTTCTCTCTCAAATTTTGAAAAGGTTTTGGAGGTCCACCCTAAGAACTATGAGAGCTTAAAAGTTGTAGGCCATATATATGCTCAACAAGGGCTGGTAGAGAAGGCATTGGAAATTTTAAGAAAGGCAAATTGCATAGATCCACCTAATTCCCATGCATTTATCAAGATGGGTGAGTTATTAATATCGTAAGAACCTAGTGCAACCTTAGATTCTCTTAAGATGGCAAAGTCTATTTTGAAGAAGATCAAAGAAGTACCCATTCAATTGTTAAAAAAAATTAGGGTTCTTCATTTTGAGCATCATAAACTAGAGTTGGCTCAACAAACTTTTATGATGGCATTAGGAAATGGCGTTTGGGTTGAATTCATAAATAAAAGCCCCAGTGCTAATTTTGTAGTTTTTCTTGTGCTCTTTAAGGATATGAAATTATTGCATCGACTAGAAGAAGGTGGTGTTTCACTTGGGTTACCATGGGATAAAGTCACAACACTATTTAATCTTTCTAGGTTGTTTGAACAACTACATGATACTAAAAAATTAAATCTTTTATACAAGGTAATATTGTTTAAGTTTCCTGATTATGTGGATGCATATCTATGTCTTGCAGCCATGGCTAGGGCTCAAAATGAGATCCAAATAAGCCTAGAATTGATTGGGGATGCACTTAAGGTGGATAAAAACTCATCAAATGCTTTATCTATGCTTGGAAAAATGGAACTAAAAATAGATGATTGACTTAAAGCAAAGAAACAATTAAAGCCGCACAAATTGAATCAGATGCAAAGAATTCTTATGTTGACATTTCACTTGGAAATTGGAATTATTTTGCAGCTTTTCACAATGAGAGGAGGGGTCAAAAGGTGGAGGCACAAAATTTTGAGAAGGGTAGAGAACTGTATTGTAAAGTATTGGCATAGAGACCGGGAAATGTTTATGCTACAAATGAGGTAGCCATTGTGCTAGCTAAAAGGGTGCAATTTGATATTGCAAAGAATTTTTTTACATAGGTACAAGAAGCTACAATAGGAAACATCTTTTTTCAGATGTCTAATGGGTGAGTAAATCTAGCACATGTTTACTTTGCACAAGGACAATATATGCTTGCAATGAAAATGTATCAAAATTGTTTGAGGAATTCTAATTTGGCACTGACACCCAAATTTTATTATATTTAGCTCGAGCACATTATGAAGCAAAACAATTTCAAGATTGTAAAAGAAAATTATTAAGAGCAGTGGAACATTATTAAGAGCAGTAGTTTGTAATGAGCATTTTGAATTTGTGTTAAATGTAATGAGGATTTCAAATTACCTCTGAATTCGCTGCACAGGGCATCCCCAAATCCAATTTCACTATAAAGGGCCTCAGTGAATTCAAATTCATTGTAGAAAACTTCAAATTCCTTGCCCTTGCCCACCTTTTCAGAAGTCTTTAGGTCCTCTCTGAATCCTTATCGCCCATGCAAGTAGGTGCTAATCAAAATGCCTCATGCTAGACTAACGAATGAAGCAAGGTTGAGCAAGATGAATGAATCTACAATGAACATGAATAATTTTGCCAATACACCTCGTGCATGAATACTTCGCACCAATATTTGGCCAAATTGGTTTTAAAAAAAATTATCTACTTTGGATTTGATGACATTATTTAGTCATTTTCATTTTTGTGACTAAATAATTTTTTAGTCAACGACCAAATTAGTCATTTATTTACTCATTTATACCTAAGTTGTAAAAAATTAGTAGAATTTAGTCATTTTTAGTTGTTGAGACTAAATTTTTTAGTCACCTAGTCATTTATTTTCCAAATTCTACTAGTGATTCAGTAAGCATTGCTTTAGCCTCCTCCCACTTCTTATTTATATGTAGAGTGTCCAATTGAGTAGCTAGATGACTTATCATATCCTCCTTCATTTGTAAAGTAGGTTACTCAACTCCACTTTTGAAACCCCATTAGATGACTTGCCAATGGTAGATGTTCTTTCCCCCTTGATCTTTTGGTAAAGGTCCTAGAATAGTTTCTACAAACCTTGTATATATCTTCAAAGGGTAATTGAGACACATCCCCTTGCCCAATAATATTTAGGGCATCCATTCAATCATCATTGAATCCTCTTAAGAACACAAGCTTTAAGGATTCTTCTGAGAGTCTATTCTGTGGGTTTTTATTCAAGAAGAATTGGAACCTTTCTACATAATCCTTTAATGGTCCATCCTCTTGCTAATTCATTCTAAAAATATCATCTCTTCTCCTATCAACTCCTCTGCAATAATCTTGGTATTTCTTTAAAAAAATTGTTTTCATCATGTCCCAATGTGGAACATCTCTACCTAGTCCCATAAACCATCTTAGGGTAGTATCCTTTAAAGTGGTAGGAAATAGCTTGAGCCAATGAGCATCAGTTGTATAGTCATAGCTCCTACAAAGGACATCAAACCCAAACAAGAATATGTCTGGATCTTTAGTTACCAAACCATAGAAGATTGGTAATGTCGAAGGAGGGATATTCTTCAACATAGTAGCCCTCTCTTGGTTGGTAATTGGAAATAAAAATGTCACATGTTTTGGTGGATCATTGACTGCTGCATTAGCTATTATTTGGAAGGCCCCCTTAGTGTTTTCTGCAGATGTTGGTGAAAGGAAAAATTATTCTTCAATAGTACCCTCACTTTGATCAATGTTGTCACCAATTTATCTACTCTAGTTTGTTGGTTTGAGGGGAAATATATTTCAGAAGAGCCTCTCTACCTCCACATACAATAGATATGACTTTGTATGGAAATGGATCCTACACAATGTTAGTGAAATGCTCTAGTATGTTGAGAAGATTAAACCTAATAGTCCTTATACTAAAAGTAAATTCTAAATTAGGAAAGCTTAGAAATGAAAGAAACTAATATTTGAAAGTAGTACCATCCATGAAAATGGCACCAAAAATGTAGAGTCCCTACTAATGTCTATTAAACTTGGTGGCAATCACACAATTTAGAGGGAAAACCTAACTAAACAGTCCACTTGAACCTTTGGAAAGACCTTCATTGAATTATTGATTAGGTCTAGTAGAATTGTGATGGTACAAGAACTATATGTGCTTTCAAAGACTTAAAGATACCTAATTCATCCTATTATAGATGCTACAGTTACTAGAAAATCATAAAACTACAAAACATTAAAGAAAGTAAAGTTGACACTATTACTATAGGTACTTACAATATAAGAATGTAACTAACTACTATTCAAAAATGAACGCTAGAAATTAATTGAACTAATAATTAAACTTATACTACACTCTAGAGTACAACACATTCAAAAAATTATAGTATAATTATGAAACAATAATTTTTCATGCATTCATTAGTGATTAAAACATAAAGAATCTGTTAACATAACTTGCATTTATGAGGTAACTACTAAAACATAAATGAAATAACAGGAAATGGAGTGAAGGATAGTTACCTTGAGTGATCCTTGCTCAAGTAGCTATCTTCACTAATCTAAACCAAATCTAACTTCTTAGATCAACACAATCATGATAACTCAATCATTCATTGCACAAATCTAAAAGATCACATAATATTCTAAGATATATTATTCATTGAAAACCATGAATAAATAATAAAATTGCCTGCATAAGGAATAATAAATAACTGAGAAGTATCTAGAAACTATAATTTCTTTGGAACACAAACCAATTAACTAACTAACTCATAAAACCTCAACCGCTAAGCTATACATATAGGCACAGGGGAGTTTATTGAAAATATGACTATAAACTGAAACCATTAATCACCACTCCCTAGATATCTGAGTGTGACAATGACTCAGTAATCTAATTTGCAATTAAAAAGGAAGAAGAGTCCTAAAAGGATTATAACTCTGTTGTAACAAAATTAAAACATTGAATACTCAAATCAGTTATGTTAGAATCCCGATTATAACATGGTTCTTCTCCTCCAGTGTCTTTATTAGACATCATAATGATGAAAAACCATCTTCATTAAGTGCCTCCATGTTGTAGTTACTGTACTCCATTTATTTTGGAACTTCCCCTATTTTGTTGTTTAAGAACTCCTTTGGCTATGGGTTGCACTTTGCAGTTGCTACGGGCTACAATCCACCTTCTCTAGCTGCAAGAGTTAGTTCACAAAACATGCACACAATACTAACAACCATAGATAGGCACAAATATCCATTAAATTTTATACATATTCACACATAAATTATGCATTAACCATCACATAATAATCATATTTCCATATACTTTAAAGTAGGTTCAATTTTGCATAATAAGTATAAAAAGATAACATAATGTATGAACATGTATAGGATAAACATATTGGTAATGTCTATGAACTTGCATAAAACATAAGGAAACTAACTAATGTCTGGGATCATCACTTGGCTTAGGGTTTCAATGCCTCAAGAGTAGGCCTACTATTTTCTCTTAGGCACCATAAGAATCCACTCTATCTTTCCATGTGGCTTGATTCTACAAAAAGTGAAATGAATTATCTTATTTTTACTTACCTAATAAAGATATTTATTATAAATATATTAGGTGTTCAAGAAGAAAATTGTGAGTAAATAATTTACACAATAATTTATTATACTTAGGAGAGTTATTTCGTATGCTTGTAAAAATTGCGTCATCAACAAAATCATGTGTTAGGTGGCATGATATCCTTAATAAATGATAAGTGTAAGAATTAATCTCAAATAAATATAATATACAATTGGTAAGGTCTTCTATAGGCCAAAAGGGCTTCCTATATTTTACAAGTTATATCTAGGTTAACTTCTAGTGCTCTAGTATTTATTTTTAAAATGGTCATTTATGATTTGAGCCTTTCATTTTCATGTATTGACTGCCTCAAAAAGTAACACCTTGCAATCTAAGTTTATAAAATTGGAGGAATTCAAATATTAAAAATTTAAACTTGAGAGGTTTTATTTGAATCATCTTTGTTGGATGTTGAGGTTATGTTGCTGATATATGGTTGTCATTGATGTCAACACTATTAGAATTAATGATTCTGAAGGCTATATATGTCGAGGATATTAAGAAAATTGTAATAAATATATTGCAGGAATCCAGTGAAGCTGAGAAGGTTAGAGTGATGAATTTTTTTGTATGTTGATGATCAAAAGGCACATATTAAAGGGTTTATTTATGATCCTATCAAGTATGTTGTCCAAAATTTTTAGTGGTACACATCAAGATTGAAGAAAGTTACAAAGTTATGTGCTCCTACAGTTATTTTGTCACTGTAGCAAGTGTTTCTGAGAGAAGAGAATGCAATTCTGGTGAATTGAATTATTGCGTATGTTTCTGAGATGTTCAGTGATGTTTCTAGATCATGCTCTATCAGTGTGGTACGTCTGCGTTGATCGACGTGTTCGTGATTGAATATTTTTCCTTGTGTGTTTAAGTTTTTCATGTTCTTAGCCGACATGATGGTGGTAGCGTGTTGCAGATCCTTATGGATTAATATTTTATTGTTTGGCATATTCGAGGATGTTGATTTAGGTCCTCACTATGTTGTGACCGATTTAGGTTGGTGCACTTTAAGATTTGTTCATGTATTGAGGCCGACAGTTGTAATTTAGTCTTTATTTGTGGTTGACAGAGTTATTGATGTAAATCCGTGTAGCAGATATATAAGAGCGATTGTTTACTCATTTTAAAGTATGCTTGGTGAATGTATGTGAAGTATATGCAAGATATGTGTGAATAAAGATCAGATCATTCAAGTGCAGAGCAGAGTGTGAAGAAGTGTTTCTGTGCCTAACCAGAATTGTAATCAAGCTTTTGTAGAAGCTAATTTCTCAGTTCAACCTCATCAGATGGATTTAATTTGATTATTTTATGTAAGGCAGTGAGCCTTCCCTTTGAGCAGTGAGCTCTAGGTAGTGTGCTTGAATGTATGTGAATTCCCTATTCATTTCTTTCATTATACTT
Organism: Sequoiadendron giganteum; assembly: GCA_007115665.2. NCBI lineage: Eukaryota > Viridiplantae > Streptophyta > Pinopsida > Cupressales > Cupressaceae > Sequoiadendron > Sequoiadendron giganteum. The sequence continues at coordinate 841,755,651 of CM021102.1, forward strand.
CTAACAGGGTATAATCTTGTGGACTAACATCCATTGTGGTTTTCCCCTAACAAGCTTTCCATGTAAAAAAATCTTGGTGTTCATGTGTCTCTGATGTGATGTTGATTTATGATTGCATTGTTAATTATCAGATATGAGATTAAAAATTGTTTAAGGTGGAATAAGCTTAATTTCTATAACAACTAATTCACCCCCCTCTCAGTTGTCTATCCTTGTTTTTCCAACAATTGGTATTAGAGCTAGTTCCTCTGAAGAAGTCTAACAACTTGAGGTGATCCGAGATGGCATCATACAAGAAGGATAGTCCTAGATTCGATGGTATAAACTAATCTCTATGGAAAGTCAGAATGGAGTGTCATTTGAAGTGCATTGGTGAGCCTTTATGGAAGATTACAAAGAATGCATATACAATTCATCATAATGGTCCCTCTACTGCTAATGAGATCAAAGAAGTATAAACTAATACCAGGGCTATAGAAGCATTGCTAAGTTCTTTGACATATTTAGAGATGACTAATGTAATAGGTTTGAAGACTGCACATGAGATCTGGAAAAAGTTGGAAACATTATATGAAGGAGATGCACTAGTAAAAGTTGCTAAGCTACAAAGTCTGAAAGGTAAGTGGGAGAACATGAAGATGAGTGAAGATGAAAACATTTTTTCCTTTTCACAAAATATAAATGAACTAGTGATGGACATTAGATGTGCCGGTGGAGTCTTGAAAGAAGATGAGATTATGGCTAAAATACTCAGATCTGTGCCTACTTCTTACAAAACAAAAGCTCATGCTATTGAAGAGCTCAGGACAATAACAAATGTGACAAGAGACATGCTGATTGGAAAACTTTCTAACTTTGAGTTAAGTGAATTTGGTGAATCTTCTCCTAAGATAGAGTCTACGTTTAAAGCTACTGTATCCGAAAAAACTCAACAAAGATATGATCCAGGAGAGAGTTCTAGGAAAACATTCAAATATGAAGAAGAAATGAAACTAATTGAAGATGAAGAAAGAGAAATAGAAGAACTGGAAGCACTGATTGTGAAAAGAGAATCCAGAGGACAAGGTAAGTACAAAGGAAAGCTGCCTATTAAATGTTTCTCTTGTAGTAAGATAGGTCATTTTGTATCAAGATGTCCTGAAAGAATTTCTAAGTAAAAACCTGATAAGACTAGATTTCAAAAGAAATGTTATTATGATGAAGGAGTTACTGATGATGAATTTGATAAAGAAACTAGAAATGAAGATGAATGGGTATTCATTTCTATCAAGGAAAATGGTCTGGTGTCCATTGAATCAACTAGTAATCAGAATATTGAGAAAGCTCTTGTAGCTAGAATTGATAGTGGATGCTGACATCATATGATTGGTGACAAAAACAAGTTTCTAAGCTTTGAAAAATATGATGGTGTTGTTGTAAGATTCAGATATAACAATGCTGGTGTGATTTATGGCAGAGGCACTATTTCTCTTGGTGGAAAATGTAATACTAATGATGTTATATATGTTGAAGGTTTGAAGCACAATTTTTTGAGTGTTGGACAAATGGTTGACAAAGGTTACAATCTTCAATTCAAAGATGGTAAGTGTAGGATATTGGGAAGCTCAGGAAATGTGATTGCTTTAGGTACAAAGACAAAAGGTAATATTTTTCACTTGAATACTACTAGTGAAAGTTGTTTGATTGCTCAAGTTGATGTAAGCTGGTTATGGCATAGAAGACCGCATCATGTGAATTTTGATAACATTTTCAGAATAATCTCCACACAAGCGGTTGAGATCTACCTATGTTAGTGAAGCCTACTAACACTATATGCAAGGTATGCCATATGGGAAAACAAACAAGAATTTAATTTCAAAGAAAAGAACATAATTCCAATGGAGTAGTGGATTTGGAACATACTGATCTATGTGGTCCATCCAGAACCATAATTCTACAAGGGGAAAGGTACTTTATGTTGTTTATTGATGATTATTATAGAATGGTTTGGGTTTCCTTCTTAAGAGAAAAACATGAGGCATTAGAGAAATTTAAAAGCTTCAAAGCTTAGGTAGAAACTGAGAAAGGTTTGAAGATAAAATGTTTAAGATTAGACAGAGGTGGTGAATTCACTTCTCGGGAGTTTGATTCATTCTATGAAGAGCATGGAATAAAAAGACAACTATCTGCTCCTCGGACCCCACAACAGAACAAAGTGGTTGAAAGAAAGAACAAAAAAAATTTAGATGCTGCCAAAACTATGATGTTGGAAGATAATGTTCCTCATTTCTACCATAGATAAGCTATAAGCACTGTTGTGTATACTATCAACCGAGTGAATGTCAATAGTAATTATTGTAAGACTCCTTTTGAACTATGGTTTGGTTATAAACCTACTGCTAAATATTTCAAAATATTTGGAAGTAGATGTTACATCAAAAGAGATGAAGATATAGGAAAGTTTGAAGCTAGAAGTGATGAAGGAATCTTTTTGGGTTACTCTATTAAGAGCAAAGCCTACCGATGTTACAATAAAATATTGAAGAAAATGGTTGAGAGTGCAAATGTCAGAGTTGATGAGGATATTGAAAGATCATCCAGGTACTATGGATATAGCTCAGATGACCAAAAAGATAGTACTAATAATGGAAAGAATGCGCAAATACATAATGAAACTCAAAGTGTTCCAATGAATCAAGAAAATCATGAAGAAGAAGACAGTGGAAACACATAAGAAAGAACAAAACCCAAACTCCAAGGTATGTAAAGCGAAGTCATTCTGAAAATTAGATCATAGGAGACAAGAACAAAGGTGTACAAACTAGAAGAAGAATTGCAGAAGAATATTGTTTGATATCGAAGACTGAGCCTAGCAATGTCAATGAAGCATGTAAAGATGAATATTGGATGGAAGCAATGAAGGAAGAATTGATGTAGATAGAGAAAAATTATACATGGACTCTTGTTCCTAGACCTCAAGACAAAAATGTGATTGGAACCAAATGGGTCTTTCAGAATAAGTTAAATGAACAAGGTGAAGTGATCAGGAATAAAGCAAGACTAGTATGTAAAGGATATGCACAAATGGAAGGTATTGATTTTGAAGAAAAAATTTCCCTTGTTTCTAGAATTGAAGCTGTAAGGTTATTTCTTGCTTATGCTACTTTCAAGAACTACAAAGTATATCAAATGGATGTGAAGTCAAAATTTTTGAATGGTGAATTAGAAGAAGAAGTTTATGTTGAGAAACCAGATGGATTTCAATTGACCGATGAAAAGGACATGGTGTGTCGGTTGAAGAAAGCACTATATGGACTCAAACAAGCCGCTAGAGCTTGGTATGCAAGACTGGATAAATACTTGTTGAAGCTTGGATTCAATAAAGGAGAATTTAAATTCTTTTTAGGATTGCAAATTACTTAGTTAGATGATGAAACATTTATATCTCAGTCCAAGTATGTGAAAGAGCTATTGAAAAAGTTTGGCATGGAAAATTCAAAGCCAGTTGGTACACCCATGGTAACTAGATGCAAATTATCTCAGAATGATGATTCTCCTAAGGCTAATCAAACAAGATATAGGTCAATGATAGGTGGATTGCTATATTTAACTCAAACTAGACCAAACATTATGAATGTTGTGTACATGGTTGCTAGATATCAAGCTAATCCAAAGGAATCACATGTGACTACAATAAAGAGAATATTCAGATACTTGAAAAGAAAAATTGACTTTGGGTTATGGTATCCAAAGGATGACGATCTTACTCTGAATTCCTTTATAGATGTAGATTGGGTAGAAGATGTAAATGACAAGAAAAGCACAAGTGGTGGTGTGTTTTTCTTAGGAAAGAAGCTGGTGTCTTGACTAAGTAAAAAGAAAAATTCCATTTCTCTATATATTGCTACTGCAAACAATTGCACTCAAGTATTGTGTATGAAGAAGATGCTGAGAGACATCAAAATTGAGTATGATGAGTGAATTGCTATATTCCGTGACAACTCAAGTGCCATAAATATTTCCAAAAATTTGGTGCTACATTAAAATACAAAGCATATATCTATTAAGTATCACTTTTTGAGAGACAAAGTGAGTGAGAAAGAATTCAGATTGGAATATGTGCCTACGAAGGAACAAATTGCAGATATCTTCACTAAACCGTTGCCTAAGGATACTTTTGAGTATCTCAAAGGCAAGTTAGGGGTGATTTCCCCACCTAATCTGAACTAAAGATGCAAGTCTTTGCATCAATCGATGCACTTACAGTCAGATCTTGTTTCAGATTGATGTTATGGTGGCTGCTACTCAGAGGGAGTAGTCAGAAGTTTTAGATATGTGGTTCAAAACATGTGTACCTTTTCCATTGATGTCAAAGGGGGAGAAGAATAATGTGAAAAACTCTTGAAGAAAGGGGGAGAAGAGTCAAGAAAGGGAGAGAAGAGCTATGAGAGGAGAACTATAGAACAAAGGGAGAGAAGTGAACAATTAGTTGTGTTGATGGTATTTTTCACATCATGTGTTGCCATCAATGCCAAAGGGGGAGATTGTTGGATGCTGAGGTTATGTTTCTGATATGAGGTTGTCATTGATGTCAACACTATTAGCATTAATGATTTTGAAGGCTGTATATGGCGAGGATATTGAGAAAATTGTAATAAATATATTGTAGGCAACCAGTGAAGTTGAGAAGGTCAGAGTGATGAAAAGTCCTATACATTGATGATCAGAAGGTGCACATTAAAGGGTTTGTTTTTGAGCCTATCTAGTATGTTGTCTTGAAGTTTCAGTGGTACACATAAAGACTGAAGAAAGTTACAAAATGTTTGTGCTCCTACAATTATTCTGTCACTGTAGCAAGTGTTTCTGAGAGAAGAGAATGCAATTTTGGTGAATTGAATTATTGCGTATGTTTATGAGATGTTCAATGATGTTTCTAGATCGTGCTCTATCAGTGTGGTACATCCGTGTTGATCGACGTGTTCGTGATTGAATTTTTTTCCTTGTGTGTTTAAGTTTTTCATGTTTTTGGTTGACATGATGGTGGTAGTGTGTTGTGGATCCTTATGGATTAATATTTTATTGTTTGGAATATTCGAGGATGTTGATTTTGGTCCTCCCTATGTTGTGACTGATTTAGGTTGGTGCACATTACGATTTGTTCATGTATTAAGGCTGACAGTTGTAATTTATTCTTTATTTGTGGCCAACAGAGTTATTGATGTAAATCTGTGTAGCAAATATATAAGAGTGATTGTTTACTCATTTTAAAGTATGCTCGGTGAATGTATGTGAAGTATATGCAAGATATGTGTGAATAAAGATCAGATCATTCGAGTGTAGAGTAGAGTGTGAAGAAGATTGAGTGAAGTGTGAAGAAGTGTTTCTGTGCCTAACCAGAACTATAATCAAGATTTTGTAGAAGCTAATTTCTTAGTTCAACCTCATCAGATGGATTTAATTTGATTATTTTATGTAAGGCAGTGAGCTTTCCGTTTGAGTAGTGAGCTCTAGGTAGTGTTCCTGAATGCATGTGCATTCCCTATTCATTTCTTTCATTATACTTCTAACATGGTATAATCTTGTGGACTAACATCCACTGTGGTTTTTCCCCTAACAGGGTTTCCACGTATAAAAATCTTGGTGTTCATGTGTCTCTGATGTGATGTTGATTTATGATTGCACTATTAATTATCAAATTTAATATTAAAATTTGTTTAAGGCAAAATAAGCTTAATTTATGTAACAACTGATTCACCCCCCCTCTCAGTTGTCTATCCTTGTTTTTCCAACAATCTTGTCCTCTTTAGTGGGAGGAGTTTTTAATTTTTACAACCCCTTTTCTAAATTTGAAATATTATTTTTTTTCTTTATCAATTTAAATTTTCTTCTTATATTTTCTCATAGAAGGAAATGAGAGAAATAATCATATTGAGCGAAGTGTGAAGAAGTGTTTCTGTGCCTAACCGAAACTGTAATCAAGATTTTGTAGAAGCTAATTTCTTAGTTCAATCTCATCAGATGGATTTAATTTGATTGTTTTATGTAAGGCAGTCAACCTTCCCTTTTAGTAGTGAGCTCTAGGTAGTGTGCCTGAATGTATGTGTATTCCCTATTCATTTCTTTCATTATACTTCTAACAGGGTATAATCTTGTGGACTAACATCCACTGTGGTTTTTCCCCTAACAGGGTTTCCACGTATAAAAATCTTGGTGTTCATGTGTCTCTGATGTGATGTTGATTTATGATTGCACTATTCATTATCAGATCTAAGATTAAAATTTGTTTAATGCAGAATAAACTTAATTTATGTAACAACTGATTCACCCCCCCTCTCAGTTGTCTATCCTTGTTTTGCCAACAATCTTGTCCTCTTTAGTGGGAGGAGTTTTTACTTCTTACAACCCTTTTTCTAAATTTGAAATATTATTTTCTTTCTTTATCAATTTGAAATTTTCTTCTTATATTTTCTCATAGAAGGAAATGAGAGAAATAATCATATTCTAAGTGAGTGTCTTAATCTTATCATCTCTCACTATGAGAGATTCTTGTAGATATTTAATTGTATTATTTTCTTTGGTTCCATTTGATCTATTAACAAAATTTTATACCATTTTTATTTTATATTTTTTAGTAAATAAGGAATGGTGGAGTTTTTATTTCCTAACATATGCAATAGCTTATTTATTTCTTCACGTTGTTGACTAATCAAATATTTAGCTCTGGATATAGTGAGTATTGTTATCAATTTTTCACCATAGCTCAAATTGACAGAGCTGCTTGATTTAGGTTCATTTTAAGGTGAAGAGTTTCAATTTGTTTCTACCATTTCTTTAACCATTGCATATATTCGAGTGTTTAGTTGTTTAAGTGCAATGTGCTTTAGTTTTCCATTCATGATTTGCAACATTAAATATTGCATGAATTATAAAAGAAGGTTCTTTCATTCTGTATTAAGTTATTCATTACATAATGTTTCATACATTTATTGTAAAAGAGAAGTACAAAATTGAACAAGAATTGCACAAAATGTTGTTTTGTATTCATTGGGATGAAAAGAAGAATAAAGTGTCCCATACAAGCCGTGGGAATAGATAAAAAAATGAATCATAAGGAGTACACTACACTATTGAAGATAAAATGAGAAGAGCATGTAAGAGAGAACATAATCATCATTGCCTGGTTGTGCCTTCGAGTTTCCCTCAGAGTTGTGCATCCTTCATTGATTTCGTGCTCCAAGGGAACCTGCAAGTGATTTTAAAGTTTTGTTAGAGCTCAGACTACAAACCCTCCTACATGATCCATCAACAATAATGTAGAACACTGCTTATGATGCATTGAATTAATGGAGCATAGAAAAGAAGTGTGAAAGAGAATAACGAGGGAGGAAACACCACAAGAAATTTGAATGTATTGTTTTAATCTAACATTGTTTGTTTCCTATGTAGGTATAGGACAAGTCATGTTGCCGATCTAATTTGAAGATTTTAAGGAATGTGGTGCAAAATGGGCTCCCACAAGGGTTGAGCTTGGCATGCTACCCCTTAAAATTCAAGAGAGGGTTTTGGAAAGGAAATAATTTAGAATTGCTCAAGTGGGTCATCACAAGGAGTGCATCATCATGGAGTGATAGTGAACAAACATACATAATTCCTTGCTTACCAAATCAGCAATAGCAACTGAAGCAAATGGAGAAGCTTCAAAGAATCATCATCAAATGATTTATTTTAAAATATTCTATGCAAAGAAAAAATTCATCAACTTTTGTTGCCTAAGAGAAACAAAAATGCATGAAGAGTGCAAAGTAAGCTTTGTGTCCACCAAGAAATAGTGTTACAAGTGGCTGCAAATGAAGCTACAATAATGAGCACATATAGTGGAAACTTTTTCTTTTCAAAAATAGTGAGCTTATGCCTCAATAAGCTAGGGTTTCAAAATGGAAGCAAGTGCAATGGTGCCTAGTTAAAGCTTTTAAGAGGAAACCCACATAGGTTATGTGGTGAGTTTTCAAAATGCAGAGGTAATAGATGGTTCAAGTTCATACAAGAATACAAAAACCCAAGTTGTGTTGGACTTAAGGGAACACTGAGATGGGGGGTGAATCAGTGTTTTGAAAATCTAAACTTTATTAAACTGATATTTAAACCATTTCAACATTAAACCAAAGGAAAGATGCAAACACATAAAGTAATCATACACAACACCATAACACAAGGATTTTTACGTGGAAACCCTATTAGGGGAAAAACCGCGATGGAGGTCAATCCACAATTTGAGTACTCAAATATAAGTTTTACAAAAGGGAATGCACTTGCATTTAGGCTCACTACTCAAAGTAGAAAGGCTCATTTCCTTATAAAATGTTCAAATTAAGACCATATGAAAGGTTGAACTAAAGTAATAGCATCTACTTATGCTAGGTTATAGTTCTGATTAGGCTCATAGATCAAATTCTGGATCTTCTGTCTGCTCTGTTCTACAATTCGCATCATAAATCCATACATAGATAAATTCACACCACTATCATTTTGAATTTTGCACCACTCACTAATATAATTCGCATCTCCTACATTCACTTCTCCAAAATGATACAACCAAACTCATATATATATCTGCTACCAAAGATTTGATCATTCATATGTTGGATTTTATAAAACATAAAATACTTTCCAACTGTCAGCTAAATCCACAACTAATTCTTTATGTGCACCATCCATAGTCGGTCATAGAATGGTGAAGACCCAAATAAACATGATCAAACATAGAAACATTTAACAAATTACTCCTTAGATATCCACACCGACTATATTCACCGAGTCAGCATTCTAGCACAGATAACTAGAAAATCAATGCACCCAATCTCCTAGACAGTTGACCAGTAAATGCACACCTTGATACTTCTTGAATAAGGTAGTACAAACATCAACATAACTTTCTTTGATATCCACAACTCAAAATAATAGTCCAATGAAGTATACAGATCGACATCTTTACTTTTAACCAGATACCTCATTCTTCATTCTGTTCTTCCGGTATGAACCAATACTAAACTATGGACCAGATGAATGACTTAGGTTTCCATAAATGATAACACTAGAATCCATATGCCAACAAGTTGTGCTCTCATGGCCATGGCCTGGGAGAGTTATTCTTTCACAAAAGCTCAAATATCCACTTAGAGTTTTGTCTCAAAATGCAAGTGCAAAAGGGAATAACAATAGTTCGGGCTTATATTAGTAATGGAGATTTCAAAAAATGAAGAAATCAAAGCTAATGGCTGTGGCCATGATGGGTTTTAGAAACCCAAAAAATGGAAAGCACATATACAAAATTTGTTCATTTAACAAGTAATGCCATTTCACATCATGGGTCAAGCCTAGAAAGTTTCATTTTTTGCAAAAATAAGATAAATGTATATGGTGTGGCCATGGCCAATACAATGAAAACCCAGATGTTATTAAAAAAAAATCATTATTTTTGTGAGACAAGCTCATGTCAAGCTTTTATTTAAGAGGGAAATGCTTTAAAAATCAAGAACGAGAGCTTACCATGGCTTTGAACGAAGAGAACCAGTCAAGCCCGCGGCTAGGCCTTCCTCAAGAAGCTTGAACAACACCCTCTCATGGAGGCCAAGCAAACATTGAAACAACAAAAACAAAAAGGAGATAAAATGCATCAAAAAACCAGTCATGGCCATGGCCTAGAGGCCCAATTTCTCTTTCAAATGGAGTCAAAGATGCATCAAAATGGTGACAAATAACTTACCATCAAATTGCAGAGGTGAATCGATAAGAGTAGCATCAAAAAATAGCGAAGAGTAGAGCTCAAGGATCCAAACCCTAGCTTTCCATGGCGACATCCAATAGAGCCTCATTTTCTCCAAAGCTTGATCGATAAAATGACAACCAAAAAATGTGTTTAGAATTGGTTTTGATGCTAGGGTTTTCCCCATGTGCCCAATTCGAATGTGATTCTAATCAAATTATTTTCAAAATCAAATGCCTTGTTAATAATTTATGACATATGCTAGGCCAAGGTTGAATCAATGCCTTAGGTACTTTATTGATTTTTAAAGAAAATCAAGCAAAAACCCATACCTTGCCTTGTGATCACCTTTGCATCATAGGCCCATATGCCTTAGGTATACTTTGTAGATCAAATGGAGGATAGCCTTAGAGGCTTTTATTTTTTCATTTTATCAAACCTTCCCATATGCCTTATACTTTTAATTGATTTTTATAGGAAATCAAATTCCATAGAATGTATTACACTTGGCAAAGTAAAAATCATAAGCCTTGTATTTTTTATTTTTGAAGAAGAAAAATCAAATCAAGATCAAATCGAGACAAAATTGGAAATAAAACTGCAAATCATGTAAATCAATATTTAAAGAAATATCTTATAAATTGATTTGAAATATTTATTATTTATGTAGTTAAAGTGGAGAAAAGGTAGCTAAGATCTTGTTTGGATTTGATTTTTCTTCTGGGCGAATTTGGAAAAGTGGAGGCAAAATGATGTTTCTGTTTTTAGTTTCCACCCGTTTGCACTTGATTTTGAGGATTTTCTAGATCAACCTTGGGAGATGGAAAGTTTCTATCCTTTTAATGATTTTTGGAGTAGTTGGAGGAAGCTTCTTCCCTGAGCTCGAAAATGCAGAATGAGTTTCTTTTTGGAGAAGCAGTGGGCCTGATTTTTCTATTTTGCATTACTGGGGTCACTTAATGGCTATAAGTTTGAGAAATTTTATTTTCTTGGGGGTTCATATGGATAGTGTCCTTCTCTCCTAATCACTTAGAGAGTTTTGTAGACTGATTTTGTACTCATATTTTGAGAGTTTCATTCCTTTATTCAATAACAATAGGGTTTTCTTTTCTCACTTCTTGTATTATCTTTGCAATAATAATTTGATATGTTTTATGATTCAACCTATTAAATCATTCTTATGTCTTGTTGTTGTAAGGTGTTTTACAAGAGTTACATTTTGATTTATGTTGTGTCTTGTGTTCATTATGTGAGCCTTTATGCAAATTACTGTTCAGTCATATGTCTTATGTGAGATTGTGAGAATCAAATCTTAAATATTGTTGACTGTGATTAATTATCATAATCTTCTTATTATTGGTAAATCATCTTAGGTTTTAGGATTTCAATCATAGTTTTATCTTCTAACTCTTTTCTCTGCTAGTCAGTAGGGTAGGTGATTATCAATGAAGAATTCAACTTTATCTGGAGGTTTTTTCTCACTATAGGTTACCCACAACCTGAGAACATTCCCAAGTTTCAATAGATTGTTGAACTTTCGATTTAGCAGGGTGTGAATCTAATTGACAACAAGTACCTAGAGTTTTTTTCTTTTATTAGGAATATGGCTCTTGGATTTTCTCTGAGGTCTAGAGAGGTGCCTTCCCTTTTGTTTAGATTCTATATTAAAGGATTTTTAAGGTTGAAGAGATATTTCCCCTCTTGTTGGGTCAATATGTCTAGGAGAGAGGATCTCCATAATTGATGGAATTGCTTTAAAATTATGAAATTCCTCTAAAAGATTCTCAGAAGTACCTAACTATGTCATAATTTAAATTCTATTTACTACCACCTATTTATTTCTATAGCTAGTGGGTGTTGGTGGTTCTATTTTATACATTTTTATCTTCTAGAGTGAAGGACAATTCTTAGTTATTATTGGTCTTTCTCTTATTTCCTCAACTTCAAAATCAAAGATGATAATCTTCCCCTTGTTAACCCAAATTTAAAGGAGGAATATTGAATCTTCTTTTTACAAGATTTTTTCTAGCATTATATGTTCCATAAGTGGGGTTTCTAGAGTTGAAGGTTTCCCTTTTCTCCCAAGTGGATGCTTTGAAGTTGGCGACTTTAGATATGGTTATTCTAAGGATACATTGAAGGTGTTTTTAGATAATTCAAAAATTCTATTCTAATTTTTCTATCCCCCTAAAGGAATATATTCCAAATCCTCTCTTCATATGGGTTCCATCGAAAATGGTGTATTCATATTAATTGGATGAGTCCATGATGTTTTAATCTCCTTAATATACTATTATATTTGTCTAACATTTTTTGAAAGGAGGTGAGGAGATATCCTAACAACTTCACTTTAAATTCATATTTCTCTACACCATACCTCAAGTGGTTAAAAATTTGCATACTAGGCCCTACAATGGTTCTATGTTGGTCCTCACATGTAAAAATATTCACATTACTATAGTATTTCAAGGCTTTGAAATACTTTCTCTATTGATTCCCTTGGTCAATTGTACTTTCTCCCCCCCTAACTAGTTTGGGCTTGAGATCACCTTCCTTCAGGAAGTTTTGAATCAATATACTATATGGAATTTTCTCTAAAGTGAAATAAATCCTATTGTTAAGTAGGTATTCTAGAAATAGAGGTCAAGGTAAAAAGAGTTACTTGAATTCTATTTCTTGGATGGTCTAGTGTGCTCCATAATTTTTTTAGATGAATTCTTCAACTCTTTCCTTGTTATACCCTTTGAGCTTCTATAGAAATTCTAAGGATATTTCTACCCTAAATATTTCTATAACCTCTAAATTTTATAGCAATGGTTACATTAAGTCTATCTCTACCTTTCTCTTCTAGCACATTTATTTATGAGGTGGTGAGATCTTGAGAGAAATGAACAATGCCAATTTATTATATGAGGTTTTCACAATTATTATTATACATCGATGTGATACAAGATTTACTGCAAGGAAGAGTGATATAAAAGACTCTAGATAATGAGAAAGTAATTTCATAGTTATCACATCGTGACCATGCATGCATCAAGCTATATTTACACATAAGATAATAAACGTACTTAATTTTGAAATTATTGTTTGGTTTCTTGTGATTACTTTTCCCATGTCTAAACATGTAGAAGTAATAACTAATATGGGCTATCATGAATATTGAATTATTTTTATGGATTATATAGACACATGGCTAGTTGAGAGGTCAAGGAACTAAACCAGATTTATTCATAGTTAAATAAAAATAACTGTTGGATGCATAGGAAAACTAAGAGGGTGGGTGAATCAATTGTATACTTAAAAAATTCAAACCCTCAATATATTTTCAAACCCTTATCAACCATTAAACCTTATTATGCATTATCAGAATGTAAACATATGAAACAAACATTCAAACACATCCAAACACATAAGAACACTAGATTTATGTGGAAAAATCAAGAAGGGAAAAACCATGGTGAGGATTAGCAAGCACATATATATGAATTGCAACACCAAATACGATTAGGCTCATTTCCTAGAAGAAGAAGAAAGGCTCACTGTCGGGTGGCTCATTACCAAGAAGAAATAAGATAGAAGAGGATTTTTATAAAGATATTCACTATCTCAAGGAAACAAGAGAAATTCACCACTTAAACTTTATACCATTTGCAACCTTTGGCTCACTACCTCCAACAATTTCAAGCACATTGAAAATATAGACCCTTTTGCTCATTTCTTAGGAGTCATAGGCATTAAGCTCATACTCAATTCACCACACTTAATCAAATTCACATCTTTCACACACCTTCTACAAATCCACACACATCTCCAAAAATTTACCTTACATTTATACCATCCATAACCTAAACAATCTCAATTAGGTCAACTTTAATAGAAGGTATGCATCTAAAACTTGAACACCAAAATAGGTCAGCACCAAACACCTCCATGGTGGAAAGAAGTGAAGGATGACCACACCAAGGGTTAACTAGGACCCAAATCTACATCACCATGCTACACAATACATTCACAATCCACAAAGTACCTCCACAAATAGTGCTAGCACACCAAGTTAGCCAAACCTGAACCAACACTATAAGCAACCACATACATGCTTCTCCAGGTCATGCAAATTGCACAAAAAAGCTTCAAAATATCCACAAAACATCTTAGAATATTCTAGCAACATCTAAATATTCTGCAACTCTGCCACAACCACCTGAAACTAAGAAGACCATCATTCTATGCAACCAAACATACTACCAAATAACACAACTTACTAAACAACCTTGTAGAACACTTTCACACTTGAAACCTCAAGGGAAGGATGTTATAGATAATATAAGCACATTACCAAATATGCAAGATAAGAAACCTTACTGCAGAGAAATGCGAAGTAATCTCATTCTCCTAGACAATCTTCTATATAGACAAATAAACTGTCAAACAAAACTTTCACCGTCGAACAATCCAAAACCCAAAACTCTGGATATAGAACCTCTCTACACCTCTAATCATCATATCCAAACAACACAAGAATATATTCAACCATGAAGAAATTTAGAGTAGAAAACCGAACACACCTTTGTCATACTACACACTCTTTTATTCATTTTTTTCAAAAGCACTTGGAGACCACATGAACTTACTGTAACTATAACTCTTATCTGTCAAGAAATCAATGACAATACTGATGAAAAAACTAAAACAACTTCTTTATCAAACCAAAACACATCCATACTAGCACCAGTATTGACAACACTAATGATAGTACCAACAACAATTCCAACACTAGAAATCTCCAACAATCTCTATACCATAGACATCAATGACAACACCAAAAACATACTTGAAATAATAACTATACTTAAATGTAAAACAGTATGATATATGCCTAGTTATACTTTTAACTACCTTGAGTCATTATGCTTATTTTTCATTAAGAACAAAGATGGTTGGATTGAGAGTTATTGGAATGTGGCCTTGGATCCAAAGATATAATATGGGCATCACCTATGAGCCAAAAACATATGGTTGATATTTAGAGTGGCTGATATATGAGAAATATTTAGAGTAGAGAGGCTCAAATGTCATTGCTAGAGTGAGGAATCTAGAGTGGTATTAAAGTAATGTCTCTGGAGTGGTGTTAAAGTGAAGGTTCTAGAGTAGTACTAAAGAAGAGATTCTAAAGTGGAGAGAAATTAAGGAAGGCTTTAGAGTTATTGTTGAAGAAGGATATAGAGCTATTGTTGAAAAGAGTCCCATAATTGGTAAAAATGAAACAATTCCAAAGAAATGAACTTGGAAAAGAATTTATATTTGTAGAATAGAATAGACTCTAGAGTGATGTAGTATTAGAAAACTCGAAAGTGTCACCACTAAATTATAATATCTATAATATTAAAATAAAAGGCTCTTTGAATATATGGCTAAAAATAAGCTTCAAATTTTTCCTTGAAAGAGGGCTCTAGAGGTTTTTTTCTGAGAAGAAGTCTATAGAGTTTTTATATACAAATAAGATCTAGAGTTTTTATCAAAATATGACTCAAGTTTTTTTTGAAAGCTTTATATGTTCTTTTAGAAGGTTGAATTTAAAGTTTTCATTGAAGAAATATTGACTCTAGAGTCTTTGTTGAAAGGAAGGCTCTAAATTGATGAAGCAAAATAGATTTTAGAATTACAAACTGTTTAGGAGAAAACACGTGGTTCACTAAGATGAATTTATCAAAATGATGGACCACTACTTCTCACTATAAATATGCAATTATGTTCAAGATATGATGCAAATAATAATAAAAAATCAATCCTAACTATTATAGAAACTACGAGGGAAGTTTTGAGAGGCTAGAATGATGTGTACCTTGCTACAAAAAGGTTGTTTTTAGGTCACAAAGGACTCATTCGCCTTTATTGGTGAATGGGTCCTTGTTAGGGTTTCTAAAACTGAAATCTCAATTACGTTCCTTGATTTTTTCACTCTCAGACCCTTGGTGATGAGCTCTTGAAATCTTGAAACCAAGTTTGTAGCTTCATTTTTGTGTTTTTGCAATGTAGGTGACAACTTTTGCAACTTGACCACTTTGACAACTTTGATTCAAACTTGTTCTCCACTTGATCTTCAACTTATAAATCTACAAACACACATTCAAGGGGAGAAAAAATAATTTATTGTTAGTGAATAGGGGTTTGCCTAAGTAAAACCCCTTTTAGGTAATTAAACCAAATGATGAAAAAATGAAATTGAAGCATGAACATGAAACAATGGAATGTTGATACCTTGGAAGTTGTCTTAGAATGTAAATCTACAAACTAACATGAAGTGGCCATGAAGAATGTATATCTTGATCTCAAATTAGATATGAATCAATGCTTGCAAATGATCTTCAATGTTACATCAAAAATCTTATCTCAACAACATGCTTGATTGTACTATGCCTTTGACATGATGATATGACCTTGAATTACTGCAATAAAACTTCACTAATTTGCCTTTGAATGCCTTTGGAATGCTCTTGTAAACTCCTGTATAAGTTCTGTTGATTGCTTATAAGTCTTAGGATTGCTTGTTAGATGAAACTATGTGCATTGACCTTATATTTATAATAAATCGAAGAATTAACCCCAAAATTGAAAT
Source organism: Sequoiadendron giganteum (assembly GCA_007115665.2). Lineage (NCBI taxonomy): Eukaryota > Viridiplantae > Streptophyta > Pinopsida > Cupressales > Cupressaceae > Sequoiadendron > Sequoiadendron giganteum. The sequence goes on from CM021102.1 coordinate 841,772,012, forward strand.
AATTCAAGTTGACATTAGATCTAGGATTGAAAATCATTAAAATCCAAACACAATTAAATTAAAAAATGTGTGCTCTATGTGAGGAGGACCATTCGCTACTAAATGCGAGTGGGTCTTAGAACAAATTTCTAGGACCATGCTTTTGGGGGATGAAATAACATCAAAAAACAATTTAAAAAATGCTAAGAAAGGGGTGTCCTATGTGGAGAGAACCCATTCACCACTAAAGGCGAATGGGTCCTAGCACCATTTTCTAAGACCTCAAATTTCATGCAATATCATTATTGGGTGTCAAGATAAATCCTTAATTAAGAGGGATTGAATTTGAATTAAAGGGCCAATTAAGATCAATTAACCACAATTAATTAATGAAACCCTAGATAAGTGTGAAAGTGTAATACAACACCTTACAACACCCCAAATAAGGTAAAATTTAAGTCCATTTTGTTAAAAAGGGCCCTAGATTCAATGTGAATGTGTACAACACATTGCAACACTAAATCAAGGCATTATTAGGTTAATTTTATATCAATTATTCCCAAATTAAGAGTGAAAAAGGATTACTTTTTTTGATGCTACATTTTGCCCCCACTTTAGTGAGAGTTTTCCACCATGACGAAATCACACTAAAGTAGACATTAAAGACACATAAGTATGCAACAATAACAAAGGTACATAGTCATACCCTATCAAAGGCCAAGAAAAAAAAAGAAAAGCAAAGGATCAAGCATAACCATTCCAACATTGTGGAATGACGATGTTTGTCCGTAACATAAGTTGCTCACTCTGGGGTAGTGGAACATCAGTCTATCCACTAGGTGAGTTTTCCCAACATGCATGCTTACTTTGGGGTAGTGGAACCTTAGTTTGTCCACTAGGCAAGTTATCCCAATCATGTGTGCTCACTTTGGGGTAGTGGAACCTCAATTTGTCCACTAGGTGAGTTATCCCAATGAGGTGGCCAACCATACCGAAGTTATCCTCCTGACAACTTCGATAAGGCACCACAATGTAATGATTTTTGTATGCTTTTGAATGTCATGTCTATAAGTTATTGTTAAAGGGGATTTTGATTTGTTCATGTAAGGTCTTCTTTTTAGGGAACATCATGCCTAATGTATCCAAGAGAGGAAATTTCAAAGAGTATTAGATCATCACTTATGGGATGCCTCTCGCTTTGTATCATGCCACCAAGGGAGATCACATCCTTAGAAATATCACACTCTTGGAGGACATCAAAACCAATGGCACCACCAAGAAAAAAGAAAATTACACCATGAAATATGTCGTAAGATGTCATCGATGTATGCCCCAAATTTAAAGTAGTTGCTAAAACCATTACTATGAGCACTTTCTTTAAAGTAGCCAATGTTTTATCCTAAGACATGAGAGCTTTCCTCAGAAAAACCTATGCTAAGTCATATGTTTTTGAAATAAAGCTATGTCATGAAATAGGAAGGGTTACCCTGAAAAATACATAAGGGATCTATGGATTTGGGGTCAGTATGTCTTTGCTACATTATTAGTTTTAGAGCTTAGAACTGTCATGATTCCCCAAATACTCATAGAACTGGAAGAATGACACAAGGAGAGTGAAAACAAAGAAAAATCCTTTTGGGTCAACATGGAAGAGACCTAAATATCTTGATGCCTTGAGTCATCCCTAAAAGGAAAACACAAGACAAATAAAAAAGATAAAGGAAATATTTTGGGTCATTATGGAAGAGACCTAAATTTCTCGATGCCTTGTGTCATCCCCAAAAGAAAAACACAAGAAAAAAATAATTATGACATAGAGAAGAATGTAGGTACATATAGAGGAATGTAAAAAAAAGAGAGATACATCAAATGAAACATTACGGGGGATCGCATTAGGCACATGCAATCACATAAAGAAACATGAAAAAGAAGAAGACTAGTAAGGAAAATGTGAGTCAACCTAGAGCAGGTCATCCACATCCCAATCCTAGTCTGTATAAACAAAAGGAAAAAAAATAGCCAAAGGGACAACAACAAGTTCCGAACTAGGGGAAGCACCAAGTTCAACACTCTTTTTAGTAGATTTGTCATTTAATCTCATAAAAGAAGAAAACAATGTATTCAATTCATTAGGCACTTCATCAATCCTTGCAATATCAATGTCAACATCTAGATTAATCACAATAGGAGGTCTAATGACAATGTCCATGGAAGTTTCTTGTTTATGTTTCAAAGAGGGTATAGGATCGTCATGCACTGCTTCAGGTAAGTTTGGGTTTTGATAAATTCTATGTTGTTCTTGTCTTCTCTAGTTTGTAACATGCAAGAAATAACATGACGTCTATGTCTATGCTCTCTAGCATTTTGATTTCGTTTCAATCTATTGTCAATTTGTGTTTGTGTAAGAGTGGGTTTGTAAATCATAGGTTCCTTCTCTTCCTTGAGAGGAATGGAAGAAACAATAGGAGGTTGGTCAACCAATTTCTCTTTAACTTTGTAAATTTATTTTATTTTAGGAGGGAAAATGGGATTACTTTTGTTATTTCATGGTCTCTTGTAAGAAATTGCAGGAGGAGTTGTTATAGATTATTCTTGGATGTTTGGAAGGGCTTTCGGCTCAATAATTGCTTCATCAAGGATAGGTGTTTCAATCATAGGTTGAGGAATGTTTCAAAGGGATAATTATTTTATGTGAAGATTTTCCTTGAACTTTTGATATGATTTGAGAAATAAGTCCTCATGAGGTTTAATAGGTTCCATAGGCTTGAGACAAAAGAAATCTAATGAAAATTTCCCTCGGGAAGAAGCAGGGTTAAACCCGCTATGATGCACTATAAATATATCATTGCCAAATGGAATCTTAAAAAATTTATGCACAACCGAAAGAATGAAATTCATGGAGTGGAGCCATGGATAGCTTAAATTCACATGAAATTGGTTCGATTGTGGGATGATGGTGAATGAGACATTTAATTTGTTTGGTCCAACTTTTAAAGGGAGATCTATTGAGCCAATCGTAGGGCAAGCACAACCATTATGCATCTTGATCCATGCTTTTGGTTTGTAATATGTATCTTGATATAGTTCATGCACAAATAAGAATTCTTAAGTGATCACATTCTCTCCACAAACAAGATCAATTAATATCCCATTAGTGGGCTTATCATTGATTCAACTAGTTATGTAAAGAGGACCATCAGGAGCACGTTTAAGTATGTCTTTTTGTGAGAAAGCAATATCAAGAGGATTTTTAGTTGAGCCCTTACGAGGTCTAGCTTTGATAAATACTACCACACTATCCACAAGATATTGGTCAATAGTATCCATATGACCTTGTTCAATAATTTCCATGTTGTCATCATCCGTATTGACATTCATCACATCATTCTTTGTTTCACTAGCTTTGACAAATGAAATAGTGTACTTTGGCATAGGATTGGTAAATATTTGTAAATTTTGGTTAGGAGAGGCTATAGATTTATTATCTTGGTTGTTCACACCTTCAATTTGTAAATAATTAGAATCAATAAGATCTTGCACAAGTTGTTTAAGATTCTTACATAATTATGTACCATGTCCACTTTGTTGATGATAATGACAATAAGAGTTTTGTCAAAAGCCTTTGGGAAATTGTATATTAGGATCACACTGTTTAACATGAGGTAATGTAAGCATGTTCTTTTCAATAAGCTGCAACATGATATTATCAAGGGTATCGGGTAAAGGAGTGAACTCTCTATCCTTATCCCCAAAAGAATTTGTCATCTTTATGGCAGCCACTTGGTTATTAGTTTGTTGAATTGTTTGAGGGGAATTTAGTTGTAAAAATCCCTTATTCTGCTTCTTGAAAGATTCATAACTATTTTGAGTTGTGGATTCAGACTTTTCAAGATGACTAGGGGAATTTTTCACATCATGACCACAAGTCGAATTTTGATAATTGCGAAGGGCTGTACATAGTTGTGTAAAGGATGAAAATATCAACATTTCAAGTTTGCTTTGGAGTTTATTTTATAAGTTAAAAATAAACATTTGTTGAAGGTTAGCATTGAGAATCTTAATGTTTACTTTTGAATAAAGTGTTTGGTATCTTGCTATGAAACCAGTCACTTTCTTATCATCCTTTTGTTTGTATGTCATTAAATCAACAAGGGTCATCTTGGGACCCATGTGAATAAGGAAGTGGTTGTAAAAGGCATCAACAAGTTCATTAAATGGACCAATTGAATTATTTGGTAAAGATGAGAACCAATCTAAAGCAGTGTCCTTCAAGGAACTAAGGAATAACTTAGCCAAGAGTTTATCTTCAAATATGAAATCACTACACAAGGTCATAAAAGCAAAAAAATGGCTAATAGGATCCCCTTTCCCACCATATTTTTCAAATCAAGAAAATTCTATACCTTGTGGCATTTGTGCTCTTAATATGTCCAAGGATAATGCATTAGTTTTATTGTATTACGAAAGTTGATCGTTATTTTGTTGTAAGGTTGCAATTTGTTGTTGAAGGGATGTCATGGTTTGCAATAGTGAGTTAAGGAAAGGATAATTGTGATTGTAATATTGAGGGGAATAAGGTGGAGTTGTGTATGTATGCAAAGGGCTAAGGAATTATAAGTTGGTAAAGGTCGATGGTTGAGGGGATATTGTATTTGAATGCACAAAGGTAGAAGGGATTCCCACGAGAATGCCTAAGGAAGTGTACACAGTGCTAGTAGGCATGATTGTTGTGGTTGGTTGAAAGGTTGCTATAGGTTGAAGGATTGTTGTAGGTTGAAGGGTTGTTGTAGGTTGAGTACTAGCGTATGTAGGAATGGACATCGATACTGTAGAAGATGGAATTGGAATTCCACTTTGGCTTTGAGTAGACTCCAAAGATTGAGTACAAGTGGTGATGGTAGGGATGGTATTGTTAACATTAAGCAAATTGGTTGTAGGAGGTGAAGTCATGGGAAATAAAGTATGCAAACTATGAGCTATAGAGGGTTGATTATCAACACTATCAAAAAGAGATATCATGGGATGACATGATCCTCAAACTACATCTTACAATAGTATTACTAATAGGACACCAAGTTGTAAAGCTCATACAAGTTTTACAAACCTAGTGTGCAAACCCAAAATGGAATGAGGCAATGCAATGACCTAGAATGAAATGCAATTTTCAGATTTTAAATAATGCACAATAAAATAAACTGAAATGAAATATTGTAAATCCAATTTTTAATTTTGAAAATGCACTAAACGAAGCAAATTAAGCTAGATTCACTAAATTTGATGAAAGAACAAATCAAAAAACTGAAATAGGAAAGTAACAACTGGAAACATAAGCCAAAAATAGAGAATTCAAATCTTAGAAAATGTAGATCAAGACCTATCATGGACTCATTCACCAGTAAGGGTGAATGGGTCCTAGATAAGGATTTTTGAAATGTTTTGACTGATTTCTAAGTTTTCTTCAGTGCTTTTTAGATGCTAGAAAGTTTAGGTCAAGCTTGATCAGGGACTCATTCGCTAGTAAAGGTAGATGGGTCCTTGATTAGGGTTTTTTTAACTATTTTTGAATGCATATAGGAGTGAATTTTCACCCCTTACAAAAATTCCCATTTTACACACCCTCACCTTAGAAAACCAAATCTGAAGGCAAAACTCCACATAAGCCCGCTACCTTCATTCCACTTGGCATCTATTTTGTGTGTTGATAGAGGAATAATTGTTAGGGATTCCCACACGATGCATAGACATCTGCGTGATGTGCTTATGTCCCTGGTAGATTCCCACGTCTGGAGCTTGTAGAGGTGTTACACTTTGCATTGGAGGTCAATTTGTAATACCCTCTTTGACCAACCAACCCGAATATGGCCGTTTTCCTTCATCTCTACTTCAAATTCATCCCTTCTTCATTCATTTCATCCTCTACATAGTTCTAAGCATTGAAGGAATCTCTTCACAAGCTCTAAGCATTCGATCCATCACTCTCAAGCAACACTTTGCACTCCATAGCAACAACAACAACACTCCATCAACTCTGTAGAGCATGTGTGGAACAAACACCATTGCAACAAAGGCTTGAGTCCTCTCATTTTATCCCTCATTGGCTTGTGAGCTCTTGGTGGAGGTGGTAAGCTTTCTACTCCTCTCCTCTACATTTTGGTTGGGTAGCATAACACTATTTTGTAGTGCTTTTGTGTTCTTCACTTCATTTCTTGCTTTATCATACTTTTCTCCATTATCATTATCTTAGCTGTCCGTGGAGGTGGGAACACCAAAATGAGGGTCTAACTGAGGTAGACCCCTATACAAGCCCCCAAAAATTTTCCTCTCTCTTGTGTGTAGGTGGAAGTATTCTTGGAGCTAACTAGTGAACAAGCACTTTTGTGAGATCATTCTTGCCATCCTCGCTCTTGTGTATTTACTTTATCATATTCATGTGTATTTTGCCTATGTCATAGTATTGTTTTGGCCTTTTAGAAGTAACTAGCTAGGCTATTATTCCATTTTCCTAAGTTTAACCTTGTCTCTTTAGTCCTCTGGTCATATGGACACTAGCGCACCTAAGAGATGCCAGTGCGCCACATTGTCATCTTGGAGCCACACTTTTGTTCTCAGACAAAGAGCTCCCCGAGACATAGTGTTGACCCCAAAAATAGACTCGCCTAGCCTTGTTTCAAGTCTCGTCATAATCATTCTCATCTTTCATTTCCTAACAATCCCTTAAGCTGAGGTAAGTTAGGGCAACCTTCTGCTCTCGGCCCTCCATGACTTGGGGCCTTGACGTGGTTGGTCCCACTGTCTTACATTTTTGGTGAACCTGACATGAACCATTTTGGTTTTGTTTTGTGATACTGAAAGCTCCTTTCCTTGTGTTCTAGGAGTGTTTTAGGTGAGAGTGTTGTGAGGCTTCTACCTTACAACCCAACCTATAACCCCTAGTAGGCGTAGTTTGAAGGTTCCAAAAATATTGGATAACGAAACCTTAATTGGGTCACTACCTTATCCTGTAACCTTTAGGAGATTCTATGAAAGTATCATTTAGTTTGCATAATGGCCTCTTTTCTACATCAACCTATTACCTTTGTGCAACCAATGAGTAGTGGTACTAGTATAACCTTCACTTCACAGGACCTACCAATGGGATTTAACAGAGAACCATCTCCTCTTTACATTCCTGCATGAATTAACGGGAATATTGTAGTAGGTGTCCTAGTCGACATGACATCTCAAGTGAACATCATAATTGAGGAGATCATGTTAATAATTTTTTTGTATAAAGATGGATATGATGCACCTGTGAGTACTATTCGCATGCACGAAAAAATCTCTGTACCTCCTCTAGGTAGTATTGTCCTATCGGTTCTTGTTGGACCTAAGTCCATGAACCTTATGTTTGAAATTATCTCGAGGTCTGAAATATTTAGAGTGAAGCTGAATATCACTTGGTTGGTAGCTATGAATGTAGTTCCCTTGGTTGTGCATAAATGTTTGAAATTCACTCATGAGGTTTCTATACATGTGATCCATGACACCAGCTATAGACCACCGATTTCATGTGGTAGTTATTCCTTAGATTACTTTTGACCTGCACCCATTGGTCTTCTCCCGCCCAGGAAGGACCTCCTTTATCACACATATCAAAATTACAAGAAAGGGAATTCTAGATCAAAAGTGAGGTACCCTCCTTTACCTTATGTTGTCTCACATAAGGCTTGCTTGAAAGTTGATAGTGATGATGCCAAGGCACGTAGAAGAGAAGAAGAGAAGCGGTCTCGAGATCCTCCTTCTTTCTCTTCTGTTGTTCATCCTGATGCATCCTCTCACTCTGATGTGGTTCCATCTACTTCCACCTTGCATTTGTGAGAGAATCCTATGGTGCTCGCTTGGCGAAGGCCCAAGCATCTCGCGTTCGAGCTTCCTATCCTACCCATGGAACCTAGGCCCATTCGGTATGATAGAAAGAAAGCCCCCTGTGGGGAATCCTCTATGTCTTGGACTTTGTGACCTCCTACTGCTTTTGATCCTTAAGAAGTGAACGGGAAAAGGCCCGTTGCCAAGGCACTAGATTCAACTCCTCCTGCTATCTGTGAAACTTTTCCTCCTGCTCCCATCCAAGAGTATGTCCTTTCACTATAAAAAGTTATGGAGGACACTCCCATGGTTGAGTAGGAGCCTTCCATTCCTTCACAACCTTTGGCCTCTAGTTCAAAGAGTCACATAAACCACCTTGTGCATGAGCACAAGCACTATTGAAAGGAAATCTTGGTTGATTAGGTTTCCTTAGAAAGGAAAGAAGAGGAGATGACCACCCCTATATTAGGACCTCCTACCATGTCTTCCTGTCTCCTCCCCTCTACTTCTATCCAAACCAACTCTGTATCACTTTTGGATTTCGTTATGAGTGAAAATGTGCCTGACCCCAAAAAGGTGTAGGTGTTCATTGCTCCTTCGGTGGAGCCACCTTTGTTGATGTCCATTCTAGATGTCCCACCTTTCCCAAAACCCATAGATATGACTTACACCTTGGTCATATCTACTACGGTTCTTTCCTCCTCCTCTTTCTCTGCCCTTCTTGCCTTGTCTATGGGGAGTTTTCCTCCCCCGATGAAACAAAAGGTAGGAAGTGGTTCTTCTAGCAATGGAGGACGTAGGAAGAGTCCAACTTGTCCAAAAGGTGGCCCTACACTAAATTTTTCTATCCTAGTAACGAAACTACTCCCAACTTCTCCTGAGTTCATCACCACTCTTGAATTGCTTGGTGAGCTTAGCGATGACTTCAGGCACAATCTCCACCATCTGTTGAGGTGAAACATGGCAATCCTATTAAGTGCATGTTTAACTCAATGGATGAAGTTCCAACCTTGTTAGTGATCTTTGTGAAGTCATTGACCTTAGCTCCACAAGAGCTGAATGGAGGAGACCTTGCAAGTCCTTCCTTAGCCCTTATTGTGGGAGGGTCGAAAGCTCCTCTTCTTAACATTCCACCACTGCAGGCTCATCCTCATTCCCCCTACTATGATCTAGAGTGGGAACTAAATGAACTCTTGGTCAATCAGTGTTAAGCAGAGGCCTCTTCTTTATCTTTAGATTAGATTTGTATATGTGTTGTGATGTGTTTCCCCCGTAATCATGCTATGTGTTCCTGGATGATCCTTGTCACCCTAGTTGGTGCTTGGATATAGGTGTGGTGTTTATGTTGTAAACATTCTTCTATATTTGTGACTGACTTTCGACAAATTGGGGATGGTGCAAAGAGTTGGGGGCATTTAGGCTTCCCTGTCATGTTGACCCAATTTTTTATTTTTACTTTGTCTTCTCGTGCATTCTTCACATGGCTTAATATAGTAGGGGGTTGATGACAGTTCATTTATATACTACTATTATACTTATTTATATATATATATATATATATATTTATGAGCAGTTTTGACCTTGAAATATCAGGCTACCCTTGTACCCCTTGCTCATGTTCTCTTTCCTCTTTTTCTTTTCCTTTATCTTTCTCTCTTCTTTTCTTGAATTGTCCCTCTCATGTGTGACAAAGCCATCCCTACATCACTTTGATATTCAAAAAACACATTCATTTCCAACAAATATTTTCTCAAGAATTTTCACACACTTCTTTGTAAGAATTGTATTCTCAACTTGAAACCCTAATGGAATATGTTTCCTCCATCAAGGCTTCATAAATAAAGAACTTGAGAACCTTCCTCTGAAGTGGGAACAAATTTTATCTCCCCCTCGCATGGGGGAATATTCTTCCTTTCAAATTCCTTGATGAAGTGAACATATTTCAGAAGGATTCCTTGGTGATGAATCAATTCGAGAAATAAAACACCAGGTTTTGAAAAACGCGTCCCTTGAGTGGACCCGTTGTTGTCTTTAAGGGTTCCCAAGGGAACCCCTTTGAAAGTTTATCCTTCAAATAAAATCATTTGCATCTAGCTTGGGGGCAACCTGACTAGACCTCGCTTTTCAAATAGTGCATCCCTTGAGTGGATCCCTCCTTTTGAAGGGTTCCTAAGGGATCCCTTTGAAATTTTTCCAACTTGTTGATAGTTTGTGTGACTATCTGCTTACTTTCCTATGTGGCCATTTCCTGACATGTTCTATCTGTGGGTAAACATGTCGCTTTATGGGTGCGCCCATGAAGTTGATTTTTGACTCTGCAGAGTCCACTTTCCTGTGTTTCCTTCATGCGAGAGATCTTGGAGGACACCTTCCTTGTAGGTCTGTAGGCTTGTAAGGCACTTACTTCTTGGGGCTTCCTTCATGCGAGAGATCTTGGGGGTTGCCTCCTTGCATGTCTACAGGCCTATAAGGTGATTTCTTTCTTCAACTTCATAGTTCTGTAGAGCTTTGAAGTCCTTTCCCTATCCTACACTCTTGGGTTTTCTAGATTGTGGTCTTCTTCCTTGACAGTTCATGTATACATTTCTAACTCTACTACTTCTTCGATCTACTTTACCGAATCACTCATCAATATTCATGCTCGCGAAAGTGGGGGAAAAATGTATAGGAGCAAATTTTCACCCCTTACACAAATTCTCGTTTTACACACCCTCACCTTAGAAAACCAAATCCGAAGGTGAAATTCCACATAAGTCCATTGTCTTTGTTCCACTTGGTGTCTATTTTATGTGTCGATAGAGGAATAACTTTTGGGGACACCTACGCGATACACAAACGTCCGTGCAGTGTGCTTATGTCCCTGGTAGATTCCCACATCTAGAGCCTATAAAGGCATTACACTTCCCATTGGAGGTAGATTGGTAACACCCTCTTCAATCAACCGACCCAAATATGGTCATTTTCCTTTATCTCTACTTCAAATTCATCCTTCTTCATCCATTTCATCCTCTACACAGTTCCAAGCATTGAAGGAATCTCTTCACAAGCTCTAAGAATTCAATCCATCACTCTCAAGCATCACTTTGCACTCCATATTAGCAACAACAATACTCCATCAACTCAGTAGAGAATGTGTGGAACAAACACCATTTCAGTAGAGGCTTGAGTCCTCTCATGTTCTCCCCCATTGGCTAGTGAGCTCTTGATGGAGGTGGTAAGATTTATACTCCTCTCCTCTTAGATTTGGTTGGGTAGCATAACATTGTTTTGTAGTACTTTTGTGTTCTTCACTTCATTTCTTGACTTATCATACTTTTCTCCATTATCATTATCTTGGCTTCCCATGGAGGTGGGAACACCAAAATGGGGGCCGACTAGGCAGACCCCTATACAACCCCCCAACAATTTTCCTCTTTTTTTTGTAGGTGGAAGTATTCTTGGAGTTAGTTGGAAAATGAGAACTTTTATGAGATCATTCTTTCCATCTAGTTGGAAAATGAGAACTTTTGTGAGATCATTCTTTCCATCCTCACTCTTGTGTATTTACTTTATCATATTCATGTGCATTTTTCCTACGTCATAGTGTTGTTTTGGCCTTTCAGAAGTAACTAGCTAGGTTGTTAGTCCATTTTCCTATGTTTAACCTTATCTCTTTAGTCCTTTTGTTGTACAGATGCAAACACACCTGAGAGATGCCAATGCGCTATGATGTCATCTTAGAGCCGCGCTTTCATCCTCAGATAAAGAGCTCCCTAAGACATAGTGTTAACCCCGAAAACTAACTCGCCTAGCCCCATTTTGAGTCTTGGGTCTGCATCGTGATCAAAGGACCTTATAGTCCTCATCATTCTTGTCCTGCCTTTCCTAACACTCCCTTAAGCTGAGGTAAGTTAGGGCAGCCTTCTGCTCTCAACCCTCTTTGACCTAGGGCCTTGACGTGGTTGGTCCCCCTCTCTTACAAAATGATTTTTATGTTTTCTACAATTTCCTTCAGTTCTAGGTTTGAGACAATAACTTTCAGTTTTATATTTTCTAGAAATGAAATGTGAAAATGTAATAAAATTATGGATGAAAAGACCTAATTTGAAATGCAATGTTGTTTTTATTTTCAAATGCAAATTTATGAAATCTAAATGGTATGAAAAATGGCTGATTTTTTTTTGTATTTTTTAGATTTAAGGAATGCAAAACAATGCAATTCTAAAACTGAAATGAGATGCAATTTTGGATGAAAATTAAGAAACCCTATATGAGATATAATATAATGCAAATGAATGCAAGATCTAACCTAGGATGAGAAGAAAAAACCCCAAGATCAAAAAATGACAATGCTTAATAGGCCGGGTTCACCAAAATGTTTAGGAGAAAAAGTATGGTTCACCAAGATGAATTGATCAAAATGATGGAACACTACTTATCACTATAAACTTGCAATTATGTGCAAGATATGTTGTAAATAATAATTAGAAATCAATCCTAACTATTATAGAAACTATGAGGGAGGTTTTGAGAAGTTAGAATGATGTGTATCTTGCTGCAAGAAGGTTGTTTTTAGGTCACAAAAGACTCATTCGCCTTTACGGGTGAATGGGTCCTTGTTAGGGTTTCTGAAATTGAGATCTTGATTCTATTCCTTGATTTCTACACACTCGGATCCTCGTCGATTAGCTCCTGAAATCCTAAAACCAATTCTATAGCTTCATTTTCGTGTTCTTGCAATGTAGGTGACAACTTTTGCAGCTTGACCATTTTGACAACTTTGCTTCAAACTTGTTCTCCACTTGATATTCAACCTATAAATCTACAAACACATATTCAAGGGTAGAAAAGCTTGCTAATTGTTTGTGAATAGGGGTCTGCCTAAGTCAAACCCCTTTTAGGTAATTAAACCAAATGATGAAATAATGAAATTGAAGAATGAACATGAAATAATGGAATGTTGATAACTTGGAAGTTGTCTTGGAATGTAAATATGCAAACTAAATTGAAGTGGCCATGAAGAATGTATATCTTGACCTCAAATTAGATATGAATCAATTCTTGCAAATGATCTTCAATGTTACATCAATAATCTTAGCTCAACAACATGCTTGAATGTACTATTCCTTTGACATGATGATATGACCTTGAATTTCTGCAATTAAACTTCACTAATATGCCTTTTTATGCCTTTAGAATGCTCTTGTAAAATCTTGTATAAGTGCTCTTGATTGCTTATAAGTCTTAGGATTGCTTGTTAGATGAAACTATGTGAATTAACTTTATATTTATAATAAATCAAAGAATTAACCCCAAAATTCAAATAATTCAAGTCGACATCAGATCTAGGATTGAAAATCATTAAAATCCTGCCATAATTAAATTCAAAAATGGGTGTCTTATGTGAGGAGGACCCATTCACCACTAAATGTAAATGGGTTCTAGCACAAATTTCTAGGACCATGCTTCA
>CM021102.1:841796338-841829811 GCA_007115665.2 Sequoiadendron giganteum
TCAAGATGGTTGGGACCCTATGAAATTCAACAAGTATTTCCCAATGGAGTAGTTAAGTTACAAACTATAGATGTAGTTAGATTTACATTGCCAATGAATGGACATAGATTTAAGATATATAAATAGCCAACTCAAAAAGATGATTTTCTTCTTTCATTGATGCATCTATATGGTTAAAACAATGGTTTAAATATAGAAAATCAATTATAGGATAATACCTCAATAGCAGATACTACCAGTTCTCACAGTGCCTCCATAGATGACCTACATAGTTCATCTCCTAAGGTTACTCAAGTATAATTTACTATCCCACAGTTTTATGCACACACAACATAGTTACTATGATTCATAATCTTCTTCAATGAATGCTTCATATTACTGAAGGGACCTATAGCTTCATGTATTAAAGCTGATATAATCTAGTTTGGGCCTTGTTGTAATAGGGACCTATAGCTTAATACATGTGAGCTGTCACAGTTCAGTTCAGGACTTATTGTAGAAGGTACCCACATCTCTATCTATTAGAGTGTTTAAAAATTTGTGCTCCATTAATTACAGTTCATCACCTTTCATTTTACTTTTTCTCACATTAATCCTATCATATTAAGTTCATGTAGCATTCTCATTCCATTCCACGTTTCCAATTCAAATTTCAAGCATTCAAACTATCACCTCATATCCCATCATCCGTATATTTTGCTTCATTTCATTACACGCGCCACCCTGTCATTCATTTAACCATACACCACATTTAACTCATCAAATCAATCTCATACTATAGATACTCTTCAATGAACCTCACACACACACTTTTTTATGTTAATCACATCCGATAGGTACGCATACTACACTACCATCATTATCATATATTTCCAAAATCTTTCATTATGTATTTGCATTAATTTTATCATGCTATATATTCATTACATTTATTTCCATATTTTACAATCATACCCTTTGCCTATTTCCACATGAAATGAAGTGAGGTCACTTCAAAACTTAAGTTGGGGGGTAATATATTAGCCAAATTTTTTAATTTTTTGCCACCAAAATCCAAATGTAGAAATGTACATACAAACCCTTTTTGTCTTAATATCTTTTGCACCTGCAACTTTTAGTTGTTAATTTCAATTGTCAATTCCCTAAATCCTAGATTCTGAGCTAATTTAAACCCAATTTAAATTGAATTAAGTTGATACAAAGGAGAAAGGGATGTAACAATTGTAGTTACAGTGGAAAAGTGCATGTGAGCATAGAAAAATAGAGAGGGTTTGAAGGCAAATGAATTAAAATTAAGCAAAATTTTTAGAGCACTGAGCAAAGGTAGATTATTTCACCATGGGAGGTGACATTATCTGAAGAGAGCCATCTGCCCACAAATAGATATTGCAGGACACATTATGTTTGCCCAGTTTTACAAGGGTTGGATAGTTGGACTACTTCCTAAAATTGATAGACTACAATGAAGAAATGATGAGGCAATTTGTAGCTATATTACAATTTGATGAGGCCATACTCAAGGGGTTGAAAGTGGATGCTTCATACGTCACAATTGCACAAGTGTCAGGTCTATTGAGGGTTGGAGCTGAGTTCCCTGCTCGAGCAAATGTAGTTGTAGCTAAGGATGAGTTCAGAGAGCTAGGAGAGAACCTTGAGTCCTCATCACAAGGTACCAAAAGACTATCATTGCTATGGGTATGGGCCTCCTATGCCTCTGGCTATCTCTATTGTAGGCACTAAAAATAGTCTTGGTCTGTGAGAATTATTTTTTCCATTGTCTTGGTCTTCTTCCTTGCGTAATTAAATAATTTTAATTATTTAATTATTGTTTTTGATATGTTCCTCTATTAATTAAATAATTTTAATTATTTAATAATTCATTTCTTGATCTTTATTCTCCTTTGATCAATTAAATAAGTTATCTTTTTAATTGCGTCACTAACATTCTCTTTCTCTCTATAATTAAATAAATTATTATTCATTTAATTATTAACTCTACGTCATTCATCTATAGTTAAATAATTATTGAAATTATTTGACTATCTTTTGTCACTCTTCCACAATTAAATAATTAATCTGGATTAATTATTTAATATCCCTTTCCTATTTCCTCTTATTTAATTAATTGGTTGCACAATTATTTTAATTAAATACCCATTTTTCTCTTCTTCCACAAATAAATAATTTAAATATTCCCCACTTGGTCAAAGATGATTTTCTCATGAATTCCTCCATTTTGCCTCCACTCTCTCATTTCAAATCTTGACTGTTGATTCTCTCTGGTCTTCGTTCAATCTTGACCATCTATCCTTAGTTGTCCCTAGCCCACTACTTTGTGGTGCAATAATCCTCCACCATTGATCTTGACATCTTTCTAGAAGATTGATCTCGTCTGTCTATTCGAATGACTTTCTATAAAAGAAGGCTTTCTCCATCATTTTTGCTTGAAATCAACATATCTCCAACATTTGTGCTTACATTTACAAGTACTTGCATACAACAAAAATTGAGAGCAACTTGCAAAGGAATATTTGAGGAAAGGCAAGGAAGGTTATTCAAGTTCAACATGGAGAGATTGCTATAATTTTGTTCCTATTTTCTTTCTATGTTGATTGTTCTTGCTTTCTTTGGATTTGGGTTTTTAGCTTAGATTTAATAGAGTGGTTGCTATTATCTTTTCTATTTGGATTAGGATTCTAACCTTGATCTAACATTTGGCAAACTTGACGTGAACAATCTAATCTTCTAATTGTTTTAAATGAGTTTTGCAGATTACAACCAAGAATTTGTATTCAAAACCTGTCATATTCTTTTGAGCACAAAAAAATGGGCGCATAAAATCTTATAAAATATTTTCTAGGTTTTGTAGGGATCACTCTTAGCTTTCCAAAAAAAAATTATTGTTTTAAATTTCATTAAGATTTAAGAAAGTTATGGCTGTTTTAGTATTCACTTATTTTTTAAAATTTTAGCTGTTAAAATCCACATTTTCTTTTGCCTATAACAATTTTAGCGTGCATAATTTTGTAGAATGCTTTTTGGGTTTTGAAGGTCTATGTCTTATCTTTCCATATACATTTTTGGTTTTAAATTTTGTTTAGATTTGCAAAATTTATTGCTGTTTTAGTTTGTTATCAATAAAGTTTTTTTTTTGGTATTACTAATCTCTTGTTTTCAGTGTGTGGCATTAATCTTGGAGGGAGTCTAAATTGTTTCTTTTGAAACATTTTGTTGGAATATTTTTGTGTTTTCTTATCATAGAATTATTTTTTATTTTTCTTTACAAATTTTCATTCATGGAGATAAAACGAACAACAAACTACATCTTTACATTCATGGGTTTTTAAAATTTACAACAAACTGCATCTTTACACTCATCAGATTAAATTTACACCAAACCGCATCTTTGCACTCATGGGTTTTTAAAGTTTACTGAAAACTACATATTTACACTCATATGGCTAAAAATTTACCATAACTTGCATCAAACTCATTGGGATAAAAATAACTTGCTTGTTTGACATCATAAGTGGGACTTAAAATAAACTAGTGTTGTATTGTCTTGTGATTGTGTCTTTGTTATGGCATACACATGCTCTTCCCTCGTGCCTAGTGTGACTTTGGGAATTAGAAATACCTCTTGGCATTCAAACTCTCACACCAAACATTAAATTTTAAGGCTAAAATGAACATCATGCTAGTGTAACACAAACACATTAATTCTTTCTCCTCGCACTTAGTGTGATCTTGGAGATTCCAAGGCATTGTGTGTGTCTTGTTGTTGTTTACCCTTAGAGGGCGTAACTCCTAATTTGTGAGAGGGAATGACTCAAGTAGTAATTTAATTTTGGTCCACTATAAAAATAATTATGGTTGTGATGAAAGTCATCGATCACCTAGTGAAAATGTTCTATATTGATGAAAGTCTCCCTCAGTATCCATGAGATGCATAAAAACCCTTTCTAAGGCTGGGAGACCTCTTAAATGAGTGAATTGCCGCATGTATAAACACCAGATTATCTTGAAACACTGACTAAAAACCAAACTAGTTAGAAGCCACCCTTTTACTTGAGTTTTGGTGATGTTCTTAGTGCTAGGGTGTAGCATCACACCCTTAAGACTTTTATGCCCAACATTTGGCTCCCTTTCGTGAGAGGGAAATCCTTGGCTTTATAAGTTAAATGCTTTGAGCTTGTGACTTTCCATGGAGAGGGTGATTTGTGGTATCATTCCATAGTAGGAGGCCCCTATCTATCCATGTTCATAGGTAAGAGGTGATACATACCCCAAAAGTGTGTCTCATATGGGTGTCCCTCCCTTGCACTGAAGGAGATTCCTAGTTTGGGTCTAAGAGTGCCACCATTGGACATTGACCTTAGGGATAGATAAGTTCTTTATGTGTGTGATATTGTATTCGATATGTGCTATACCCATGGAAATTTGAGGTGGCTAACCTCATGACATACACATGTGCATCTTGAAATTGTCACAAGTCAACAATCAAGCCAATCTACTTTTAGAGTGTTTTCAATCTCTTCATAATATCCTTGGTCACATTTCAAAAAATTTCTAGAACAAAAACTAGTTGAGGTCATAAAGTTTATAGAATAATTGTCCAATATTCATCTGAAACATCTTGAAAGTGATCTTATCATCTGAATATCAGAATTACACAGTCTTATCAATCCATTTCACCACTTTCATTTAGGATTGCATTACATTTAGGCTGCATTTTTCATCCTTGCCTTGCATAGTTAATCTTAGGTTTGGTTTAGGTTGCATCTACCTTTGAGATTTTAGATATAGGAATCTTGTGAAGCCTTTGGACAATTCATGGTTGCTTATTTAGAGTGTCATTGACCTTTATCTTTCTACTTGTCAATCACCACCATCATCTTTGTCTTTGTCAAACTTGGGTCTCAAACTTATGTCCTAGTTTAGACTCACCTTGTCAAAATTATCAATCTTTTAATATTGGTCCTCACAAAGGTCAATGATAATTTGGTTTGTTATCTGGGATTACCATAGCGTGGTTATCATCCTTTTTCTTAAATCTTAAGGTCCATCATTTAGCTTCATACCATATCCTTTGATCATAACGTCATTATCATCCTCTCATTCCTTACTTTTGGACTTAGGTTCTTTTTCATATTGCATCCTTATATAATTTTTTTTACAAAAACATAGCTTAGTTCCATATCATCTTGCATTGCTATCTTGGGTCAACATATATTGGTTAACATCCTCTTTCTTTAGCATCATTTGACATACCTTAACCTCATTTAGTCTCATTTCATACCATATCCTTTGGTCATTATCATCCTAACATTATAATTTTACATCCTTATATTATCCCAACAATCCCAAAAACATAGCTTAGTCTCATACCATCTTACATTGCTATCTTGGATAAACATAATTTGGTTAAGTGCCGAAATTTATAAAGGTCCATATCATTGGTCTCATTATCATCCTTGCACTATCACTTTGCATCCTTACATTACTCCAAAAATCACAAAAAAACATATCCTTTGGTTGTAGGGTCATTATTAATCCATCATTCCTTAATCTTGATCTTAGATGCATCATTAGCATTTGGCATCCTTATATCTCAAAAAAATCTCAAAAAAATAGCTCAGTCTCATATCCCACTATGCATTTATCATCCTTGTATATCATATCCCTTTTTCATAGGGTCATTATCACCCCACCATTCCTTAATCTTGGTCTTAGGTACATTGGAACTTTTCATCCTTATATCCTTTAAATTCACAAAAAAACATAGTTTAGTTTCATACCCATTTTGCATTGGCACCTTGCATTGTCATCCAAAGGTTACAAGTTTTATATGGTCCTCACTAAGTTTTTCTTATCCATCCTAATCCAAATTCATGACCATGTCTTCACTTTACCTTGATCTTCTTCATAGTCAAGTTTAATACCAATAAATCTACAATCATCAATACCAATCACCCACAGTCCCGAGTCATCCATCTAACCATCTTACCAACAATCCATAAGCTCTAGTACTCCATCCATCTATCCTCCTTATCAAAAACCATTTAACACAATCAATACTATTAATCCCCAACAAACATCCATTAATCATCCTTATCCTAACCTTGACAAGGGAAATCAACCTTCCACTAGTCCATTCCAATCCTCCACATCTTATTATAATCCATCATCCACTAATCCATTGCCATCCACTCCATCCCAAACTACAATACCATCCAACAAAAGTACAATAATTAATTCTATCCAAGGACAACTAGAAAAGGAACGTGTTCGAATCCTAAATGAAAACAGAGTTAGGCATCCAATCACATTGCTAATCCTACACCATCCAACCATTTGTCACCACATGTCCTCCATTTCTTACCAATACCAAAAAATATCTTATTATTGAAACTCCATTATTTCCATGTCAAAATCCTAAGTCTATCAAAGAAAATCCTATCATTTCCCAAAATCACATTCCATTTCCTAAACCTTGGGATATCCATCCAA
Source organism: Sequoiadendron giganteum (assembly GCA_007115665.2). NCBI lineage: Eukaryota > Viridiplantae > Streptophyta > Pinopsida > Cupressales > Cupressaceae > Sequoiadendron > Sequoiadendron giganteum. The sequence continues at coordinate 841,802,849 of CM021102.1, forward strand.
AGAAAAGACCAAAGCATGATGAAATGAACTCCACGCTAAATCAAGATCAAGTTACCCAAAAATCACCTATAGATGCTCATGATATCCAAGTTAATCCAATCTCCAATCAAGATCCCATTCCCAATCATGTCATCCAAGATAAATCTATCTTTGATCAACATCCTACCATTGAACAAGAAATCCAAACTCTCATCGACCTTTATACCATCCATGATCAAACATTTGAAGTTGGTCCTATCTAAACCCCAAATATCAAATAAATGATATGGACAACATCAAAGAACATAAAGAAGCTACCACTGATCAAGTCAAATAAGAAGATACAAAATCTACCATGGATCAAATTGACATCCCAAATAATCAAGAAAAAACAAGCATGATGAATGATAAAGCCAAAATATCCTATCAGTTAGGATCATCCACCTTTCTCAAAGAAGGATTTCTTGCAAATGAGAAAATTCTGAGTAATGGTTTCAAGTTAAATAATGATGGGTTAGAATTTTTATTTCAAACAACAAATACTCCATCACAAACAAAATCTGTCAGAGCATGTAGTATCAAGGAAGATGACTAGGCCTACATGAGCAAGGTATTCTAGAACTAGTACAATTTTATGCAAATCCTAGACATCAAGGTCTTGGATATTCTTCAATCAACAAATCAAATGGTGTTAGTGATACCTCCATGATTGTTACATATGGTTATATTTTTTGTCATGTAATATTTAATCTTAGCTTCTGTAGTCTTTGTCTTCTCATTTTTTTCTTAAGTCTGAGTTTTGGTCACTATCTTTTCCTTTGTCGCGAGGTCTTTGCATTTTCTAACTCCTTGTCATGGGTTACCTAAGTTGTGAAACTCATATGGTTGACACCTAGTATTCTTAAGTCTAAGTCATTGGGTTCTTGTTTTATCTAACTACCCGACTATTTTACTTGTTCTCCCTGTTGGCATTGGGTATGTGAGCCCATTGTATTGTCGGTGAGTCATAGGTTTTCCAAACCTCGTAACTCCTGATTTTGAGTTGTGAAGTTTCAATTGTTCATAACAAGGTGATGTGTTGTTCATTCGCACATTTCGAGGTACCACCTATATATTTAATGAGGCATATAATACAACCTAGAGATGTCTTATCAAGAATTTTTGTGAAACGCGCCAACCTCGAGGGTTGCTCTACCAAGGATTAAAATAAGGCATTGCATTTATTCAGTACCATACACATGTCTTACTATTCTCGCATGAAAAGGGTGGTGAACATTTATTCATTCTAGTTCTCATTTGTGCATATTTTCTCTACAATCATTTTTCAAAGCAAGTGGGTTTTCCTTTGTTCATTGTGAACTCATGCAGTCCAAGATTGGAAATCATTGGCTAGGATTGAGAGACACGGACTTGGAATCTTTCAGGTTGGATGAATTCTAGGCACGACTAGAAAGCGATAGAAAATCTGTTGTCGATGCGAAGCTATTAGAAAGTGGATTAGCCCATGCTAGAGGATTCCATGAAGCCGTCTTAAGTGTGGACTTGGTTAGCCTTGCGCGAGGAGATATATTCTAGGAACAAGAGAAATAAAAGCTACAGACGAAACCATTGTTGCCAAAATTTCTCTTGAAGCTGTTTCTCATGCGTTGGTAATTCCTGATAAGGAACCTATAAGAGAAATTTCACTCATTGCAGCTAACGAATTTTTCAAAGCTAGAGAAGATTGGTGTAGGAATTCCATAGCCAAGGTCTGGTTGAAGTCTCAAAAGAGAGGTAAGTCCCAATTACCAACCAAACTCAAAATAACCCATTTTAAAGAAGAAATTGTGGATGCTATTGCTTTGTTACATCGTATTGTTGGGAATACACAAGTTGAGCCTTTTGAGGATTGGATCTGTCAATTTATTCTAGTTATTTGTGATGAAAATGTGTTCATACACTGGGCTAAAGTAATTTTTTTCCATTTAAATGAGCAACTAGTCAATTTCCAGAGAACGAAAACCTTCCATTTGTGTTCCTATTTGATATATGTTGTAGCCAGTCAAAGATCTTTCTGGCCAGGGATAAAACCTGTGACACCTCCAATTCCTAGCATGCCTGTGTACAAATGTTATCCACAATTCACTAAGCAAGTTGGGATGGGAGAATATTACTTGGTTAATGATTCCTTTTTAATGGAGGCTATGAGGAAGCTAGATGGAAACCCTGAAATGTGTTTTTCTCCCGAATCCATATCCTTGATATCAAAATTTGGAAGCTTCTATATTTAGTTTGAAATATTTTCATATTTGAGGATTGGAGGCTATGAGAAACTCCGTTGAAACTGCCTAGGTATCTAGAAGCTTTGCTAGTGTTTTTGGAAGTTCATAGACAGATGAACTTGGTCAATGTGAAATATATGAGCATGGGGAAGCAAGGTTATCCTTTCCCGCTGGTTACTCCCTCTTTTACATGCAAGAACAATCAAGTAGAAAAAGGTGCTAAGAAAGTCGTTATAGAATACAACCTCCAATATTTGTTCATGAGGGTGGGTTTTGATAGCAAGGGTTTTGTGAAGCAAAATCTATATAGGGAAACTTTGTATTAGCATCAAGCTTCTATTTAAGATTCCTAGGAGGATTGTGTAAATGAGGATGAGGTTTTAAAAAGAGATTACATGAGGTTGACCCTCTGATAGATTTAGTTGTATGGTCTTTCAATCCAAGTTCTTGAAGATGCCACTGAAGACTCAGTGGTTATCGATGATGCTCTGCCAAATAAATCCCATCCTAAGATAGATTGGAGTAAGAATGAAACTTTTAACATGAATATACAAGCCACTCCAGTGTTAAAAAAAACTTAGGATTGGTTAAGAGGGAAATGGAGGTGAGCTGTAGGCTCTACTTAGGAGCCAAGATCTTCTCAAAGGAATGAACATAAGTTTGCTCCAACTGTTACAGTAAATGCATCATCAAAAAATTGGCTATCAGGTCTTCCATTGCTAATTCACAGTTTGGAGGGGTTGGTGAAAACATGAAGAGACAACTAAGTTGAAATCAATATGGAGCAAGATAGTGTATCCACTCCAATCCCTAAAAGGAAGGCCAACCAAGTGAAGCCTGTGTCAAATGATTCAAATGCCATTTTCTAGTATATTGTTGAAGACAATACCATCCCTCCTTTATTCGAAGTACCCTCTTCCCTAGGAGAGAATACATCCATCCTCCCTGCTGAATCAAAATAAATTGTACATGGAAACAAGGATGCTATTTTGGTAGAAGCTTCCCCTGCTTGGTTGAAAAAGGCTATGGAGAAGAAAAGGAAATACACCCCTATGACAACGGTTGGAGTTGACACAGTTACAAAGTTATTCCAGTCCTCCTCAAGACAAAAGAAGGCTCAGAAAATGTCAAGGGTGTTGACAGATCCTACCTCTGGGAATCAAATACTGGAAATTGTAGACCCCATCAGGGACTTGAAAGATGACGAGATAAATGAAACAGATTATAAGATCATGCATGTGGAGATGGGACCTCAGACATTGGAAGGTGATGTATATCATGCTAAATATTCCATCAATTCTTTGATTAAATGTGTAAACGAAGAAAGGAAAGAAAAGGTTAATTTGTAGTCACAAGTCCTTAATTTGAAGAACTTCATCTCTTCTTTGATTCCCTCTACCATATACGATGAAGCTTCAAGTTCTGAAGGAGTGGATATAGATGCATCTTCTAAGAAATCAATCAGGCAAAACCTTGGTTATTCTAGAGTTGTTGGTGAGTGGATTGATGAAATGTCTCAAGAGATTTCTCTTTTTATAAGCAAGTCTATGCTTTTTTACACCCAAGTTGTAGAGTGGAGAAAAGAATTAATAGAAAAGTTAAGACATATTTGGAAAGATCAAACCAGTCTCTAAGTTCTCTCTCAAGAGATAAAAGAGTTGATTGCCATGGATCAAATGAAGTTGGTTTGTGAAAAGATTGTAAATGATCCTAAGGAATTAGACTCTTCCTAGTCTGACTCACTTAATTGGAAATTGGAGGTGTATTATAGGAAGGTAAATGAAATCTCTGAAGTCCTCAAAAGATTTTTGGATTTGTTAGTTGAAATTAAAGGCAACTGTCATGACTTAAAGGTTGATATCATGGATGAGTTCGATGAGAATATTCTAGATGCCAGGGAGGTGTTCCTAAAGTTTAAAGAAGTGTTTAACAAAGAGATAGTAGACCCTACTACTTCAACTAAGGAGTCCTTTTCAAAACTTGGGAGATTACAGGTCTATCTTGAGTCCTTCAAAATTGAAGCGAATAGGAGATCTCAAATTGTGGCTGAATCTGAAGCGGCTTTATCTAGGATGAGAACCAGACTAAAAATCACTATGACCATGGGAAGTAAGGAGATACTTGCAATTGTTTCTAGGTACAAATATTACAAGGCCAAGATGAAGGCAAAGGAGTAAACCTTTTAGAAAGAGGTGGTCGTGTCTATTGGAGATGAAGAGACTTAGGTGGGAGAATTGGAAGCAGTTTATTTTTAAATATTTCATGATACTTTAGTTTATTTTGGCTCTTTTCTAAGTTTAAGACTTATTTATTTGGTAAATTTACTTTCAATAAATCGTTACTTGAAACAATTGGTTATGCTTTAAATAGGGGAATAGCTGATGGTTCTGCATATTTTGGGCGAACTTTGATTTTCTCATTAGAATAAAACTTTGTTATCTCGATTTACTATTTTTCTGATATAGAAAACTATGGTGGAGTTTATGCATTCATAATCTTTGAATTTTGGTGTGTGAATTACTTTTGCTTATGTTGAATTTTCTGTTGTGAGTGATCTATCATTGGAATGGTTGTTATTTTAAAGTTGGTGCATCACTAAGTATGATTTATCTATGAATAAGGATGCTATGGTGGTTTTGATTCTATATTAGGCTATGGTTTATTTCAGTTTTGTTGCATGAATTTTTTTAATACCTTTAAAGAAAACCTGGTTAAAAGCCTCTTCCTTTGCTTGCTTTCTAGTAAAAAGCATCTCTAGTTAAAATTTATTTATTGGATATCAAATGAAGGTAGCTGCCACCTTTTAAAATAAGAAGAGAATTAGTTAGAAAGTTATATCATTACTGATTCAACTATGGTTACATTTTTCACCTCTATTGGGAGTGAGAAAACAGAGTTATGTGATAAATCTGTCAACCAACAATGATATTAGGGGAAACGTTATCCAATACAAACATCGAAATGGGGGCCATGAGTAGTCATTGCCATAAGGTTGCTGAAAACACTCCTTCCATCCACACCATAAACCATCATTCCAACATAATTAAACCTATCAAGTAGAACCAACAAAAGAAAAATTATTACAAGTCTAAAGTCCAAAATCAAATATCAAAGGCCATTGAATGCAAAAATCCAAGTGGACAAATAAAGTTAAAGTGGATCCCAAAGAAAAATGGATCAAGTAAGGAAAAAATTTCAATTCCAATATCCAATAAAAATGTGGAGTCACAAGAAAAGAGGTCTCCCACATATATCAAATGTCCACCTCCTTCAAAATGGTCATCACACAAGGCATATAAAAGTGTTGGTTCCAAACACTATCCCAATAAAAATTCCAAACTCCATCATCCACTATCCCAATTTTGGAAAATAAAAATTGCTACATTCAAAATGCCAAATAGTCCATCCACACCTACCATCATCCATCATAATCCTACATCTCGCCTATAGTCTAAAAATGCTACTTCACAAATCCAACGCATCTTGGCAGCAACTCTTTATCATAAGGACTCACATGGAACTTTATTGCGATGTGCGTATGTCGATAAGGTCAACCCTACTATTAAAGAGGATCATAATGGCATCGATCAATTGTATGCAAGTGCTATGATCCTGACAAGAAAATTTCTCCACAAAGGTCACTATTGGAATATCATGAAACTAGTATCTACATCAACACCATAAAAGGATTCTAAATAATCAGCGATCATCCAAAACATCAAGTCGATATAAAAAAAATTATCACCCTGATGAAAACTTGGAAAATAGGTGTCTTGTGTGATAGAAAAAGAAGGAAAAAGCAAAGAATTTTTTTTTTCCCAATAGTGAAAACCATTTTTATGGTGCTTTGGATAAGTACCATGGTGAAAACCTAGAAAATAGGCGCCATGCATAGTTAGTCTATGCTCTTCCATCTACTATCATTGTACCTAGTTTTTCGCCTTTCGTCCATCGATTCACACATATCATTTGTCCATAATAAAGCTTTGTCATCCTTCCCATGGCTTGGGAACCATTGAAATTTAGCATCCATTACTTTTTTGCTTGAGAACCATTGAAATTTAGCATCCTTTGCATCCATCAATCCCCTCGTGCATAATAAGTTGGTCTTATACCCGACTAGGGGCAATTCCTTGAATTATGTCTTCCTAGGATCCTACACATGGTATCAGCCTTGAAAATAATCAAAAATAAAAAAAGATCAGAAAATCATCAAAATCCAAAAAAATTAGAAAATCATCAAAAAACCAAAAAAAATTAGAAAATCATCAAAATCCAAAAAAAAAAAGAAAATCATCAAAAATCTAATTTTTTTAGAAAACCTTCAAAATCTAAAAATAATCATCAAACATCAAAAAATCCAAAAATAGAGTCAGATTCAAGGTCAATCTGTGTCAGTCTAGTCAAACTACGTTGTCTTTGTGCATTGCTACGTACGTATAAGGCAAGGCCATCACTTGATGGGCCCTTGAGATATTAGGTTTATCCTTAGGGTTTTGTCGAGTCATATCAATTTTCATTAGCGTCTGATCAAACTATGAGGTCTCTACATGTATAACATAGGAAAGGCCATCAATCAATGAGCCCCTAAGGCCCTAGGTCGGTCCTTTAGGATTTTTCAAGTTTGTTCGGGTCTTTTGTCTTCAACAAATCAAACATATGAACCAAATCACAAATCAACAAATCAACTATCCAACAAGTCTTCAATCCAAACTAGTCAATTATCTTACATTGGTCTTATCATTTTTTCCTATTTAGGATGCGTCCTTCTCAAATTGGGACACTGGTCATTGGTCAATCTCATCATTTTCCTTAAACAAGACATCTTTCTTGAAACTAGGCATAATCAACGTTGGTCAATAAATATTATCAATTAAGTTTTCCCTAAACAGGATGTGTCCTTCCTGAAATCAGGCGTGATCAATCAATCAATCAATCTAGTCAATCAACTGCTTAATATTAACCTTATACAGGATATGTCTTTCTTGAAACCAGGCACAATCGGTGTTGGTCAATCAATCTTGACAACTAGTCAAACCTATAAATTGATTAATTTCATCAATTAATCGACTGGTCTTATTATATTGGTCAATCATTCAATCAATCAACCTTGGCCATTCAATCAATCAATCTATCGGGTCAAATAGTCAATCAATTGGTCAACCTTATCAATCAATCAACATTGGTCAATCAAACCCGTCAATCAATCGGTTCATCAATCACATCAATCTCATCATAAAATAAATTTTGGTAATTGATCTAAATGGCTATTGAATTTGTTGGTCTAGTTGGTCTTATCTTTTTGATTGGTCTTTGGTCATGTTAGTAGCTACCTTGACGATATCCCACAAAGGATTTAGAGGAGCAATGATGGATCATGATCTCTTTTCTTTTGCTTGTTGTTTGTGGTTTGTCTTGATAAAAAGACTGGGGCAACTGGGCTCCTAGTATGTGTCATGTCATTCATTGTCTTTTTGACTATTTGTCTTTTGTAAGTGGTAACATTGCACACCTTAGTCTATGTCATACCATGGTGTTTGTGCTCCATTTGCTATAATTTTGACACCCAATGATGACAAACATGCAAGTTGGCATTTGTTAAACAAGAATATCCATCCCTTTTCATTTGACTAATTCCATGCTAATATCCGTCTTCTTTGTATTAACATCCACCTTATTCATACTCTCACCTTTCCTTCCTGCAATCATCCTAACAACACACAAGCTGACTTTTTGTCCTGTCAATGCATCAAAATGAATTATCAAAATAATTTGTCAAATTTTTGAAACTTCAAATATTTTTTGAGGGGGCATAGGTCTATCCCACATTCACCAGGGCACGTTGGGGCATGATTTGAACCTGATTTCTTATTTATTATTTGACACAATGCTCAATTCACATTATGTCAAAGAGGGGCAAAATGTAGACACTGAAAAATGTCTTGGTTTGTGAACACCATTTATTCCATTGTCTTGGTCTTCTTCCTTGTGTAATTAAATAATTTTAATATTTTAATTATTGTCTTTGATCACGTTCCTCTATTGATTAAATAGTTTTAATTATTTAATGAATTTATTTTTTGATCTTTATTCTCCTTTGATCAATTAAATAAATTATTATTCATTTAATTATTAATTGTACGTCATTCATCTATAGTTAAATAATTATTTATAATTATTTATCTATTTATTGGTCTTCTTCAATCTTTTATAGTTAAATAATTATTAAAATTATTTGACCATCTTTTCTCGCTCTTCCACTATTAAATAATTAATCTGGATTAATTATTTAATATCCCTTTCCTATTTCCTCTAATTTAATTAATTGGTTGCACAATCATTTTAATTGAATGCCCATTTTCCTCTTCTTCCATAAATAAATAATTTAAATATTCCCCACTTGGTCAAAGATTCTCTTATCATGAAATAAATAATTTTATTATTTAATTCCTCCATTTTTCCTCCACTCTCTCATTTCAAATATTGGTCGTTGATTCTTTTTGGCCTTCTTTCAATCTTGACTGCCTATCCTTAGCCGTCCCTAGCTCACTACTTTCTGGTGCATGAATCCTCTATTGTTGATCTTGACATCTTTCTAGAAGATTGATCTTGTTCGTTCGTTCGAATGGCTTTCTATAAAAGAATTTGCATCATTTTTGCTTAACAACCACATATCTCCAATATTCGTGCTTACATTTGCAGGTACTTGCATACAACAAAAACTGAGGACAACTTGCAAAGGTAGATTTGAAGAGAGGCAAGGAAGGTTATTCAAGTTCAACATGGAGAGTTTGCTTTAATTTTGTTCCTATTTTCTTTCTATGTTGATTGTTCTTGCTTGCTTTGGATTTGGGTTTTTATCTTAGATTTAATATAGTGGTTTCTATTATCTTTTCTATTTCAATTTGGATTCTAACCCCAATCTAACACTATTATATACTATTCATTTTAAGTTGTTAAGTCATCTCCTTAAAAATCTATTGGTAAATGTGCCCAATTATCTATACAATTTTCTCAAAAGAATGGGGTCAGAATATCAGAGGAAGAAAAATGACTCAACCTTATCACATTACTGTCTAATAATCTTATTAGTAAAAATTATTCTTAGGATTCATCAACCCTAGGTTTCTTGGGATAATTTTGTAGCTTGTCAAGATATTAATCATATCCTTGAGGAACTTGCAATGTCAAAGGCCCTAGAATCACCTATTGCGTCTATAAGATAAACCCCTCCTATTTCACTTGTGGCTTCACCTACCTATAGCCAAGGTGAAATTGAGGAAAAAAATGTGAAATATTTACCACATGTAGCCTCTAGCCAAACTACAGAAAAAGAGACTCTATTTTCTCCCAAAACACCTAGGACCAGGAAAAAAAGAGGTAGTTCTTCCACACCTTCTAAGGTACAAAATAAAAAGAAGGATACATAGGAAAGGAAATCTACCCCACCTAGGCATTTAGGTCATTTGAAAAATAAAGGTATTATGAGAGGACGTGTAGAGAAACCAAAAGAAGAAACGAGGGACAAAGGAAAACAAGAAGAAAATGGTATGATGGTTGAAACTGATTCTAAAATGAATATAAATTCCTTTGAAAATGTACATGTGACTATAAAGAGAAAGTGGTATATATATACCACCTTTAAGTCAAATTCAAAGGATGTATTTGTTACTGATAAGAAAATAAATAAAACCCCAATTATTCCTAGTAATGAGGGTTATGATTATACAAGGGGTTGTGATGAGAGGTTTTTAAAAGAAGAGGAAATGCTTTTGGAGGAAAAAATGTTAATGAGTTACAAGAAGCTCTAGAAAGAATTAAACAACTAGAGGAACTGGTTCAGAATTATGAGAAAAAGGATAAAGAAAGGGAGATAAAGATACAGGAGTTGGAGGAAAAGCTACAAACATATGGACATGGGAAAAATTGGACCTGTTGGCATAACTTACCACGGTCAAAATAGGGAGTAAAGAACTTGCAGCTAAAAATCAAAGACCCTCTACTACAAAAACCCCAACTTATCATACAACTCTATCCCTTGGGTACCAAATATGGAAGGTTACTCAAGAATTTTCCCAACAGAAGGAAAATTGGAAAAAGGAAAAGGAAGAAATGATGGCAGAGCATACAAAGATACTAGAGGTTAAGGACATTGAATTGAGAAAGTTATAAGTTAAAGTGGAAGAGGTAGTAGACAAGGCTACACAGATTGTTGAAAATGTAGAACCCTAACCAAAAATTATAACTTGTTTCTCTAGGAAATTTTTTTGAGTCTTCAATCCAGTAAGTTAGTAAGGAACCAACCAATTTCCATGAGCAGGAAATTTTATTTCCTTAACATTTTTGCTGATTCTACATCGGATGAACAGGACCAACTCTGTGAGTATTATCTACATAATTATGTAGTGTCAAAGGAGACAAAATGGAACCCATTTATGTTTTTGGGGGATTTACAAGTAAGGGCACTAGCATCCTACTTTAGAAATGAAAAATTTAGGGGTGAAATCAGGAGGAGTATGAGGAGAGAGAAAAATTAGTTGCTCTCCTAGTGAGAAAAGAATCCAAGGATCTTGATGCAATCATAAATTAATGGTTACAAATTTTGGATCACAAGGGTGCAAGAAGAAAGATCATGAACTTAAGGATACAATATTACAATATAATGCATACATTGACAGTTGGACTGGTTCATCATTGTTACAAGTATGTGTAGGAGAGATGGGATAGTTTGACTCTATAATTATAGAGGAAAGAGCCAAATTTAGTGTATAACTTCATGGCCATGATTGAAAGAGTGGACAGGTACATGGATATTTCTATTGATAAAGCACTTAAATGGGTTCCATAGAGGAAAGAGCCACATTGAGTGTATAACTTCATGGCCATGATTGAAAGAGTGGGTAGGTACATAGATATTGTTGTTGACAAAGCACTTAAATGGGCGCCACTTACATTCCAACCACCAATACTCCTTTATCCAGTGCCACATTAGATAGGAGATAAAATGGAGGAATGTGAGTAGGCTAAACTTGACAAAATAAGGAGAATTTCATGCTACAATTTTTTTTACTTGAAGCAGATCAAAGGAGTGAACATTGTCATGTATCAAAAAGAAATTACACTGCACTATAACCTATAACCCTAGTTGATTTTCTTGAGGGAAAGAAAAAGGGTAGTTGGGGGAAAATGATGATTCTAGATAATGGTTAGTTTTTATATCTTTTATACATTCTTATAGACATTACCAAGAAATTTCTCCTATAAATGTTCATACATTATGCTATCTTTGATACCTATTATGAAAACCATGAACCTGGTTTAAGTATATGGAAATATAATTATGATGTGATGGTTAATGCATGATTTATGTGTGAATATGTATGAATTGTGATTGGATATCTATGCTTAGTCATGGTTGTTAGTATTGTGTACATGTTTTGTGAACTAACCCCTTGTAGCCAGAGGAGGCACTATAGTGCGCAACAACTGCAGGACGTAGCCCACAACTGAAGGAGTTCCTAGACAACAAAATAGGGGATGTCCCAAATAAATTGAACACAATGATTAAAACATGGAGACATTTAATGAAGGAGATAGTCATTATGGAATTCAATAAAGACACTGGGGAAGGAAGAACCCTGCTATGATTGAAATTCTAATATAACTGAACTTTGAGCATTCCACATTCTAGTCTATTAGAATAGTCACAATCTAACTTGGACTCTTCTTCTTTTCTAGTTACATTTAGATTTAACTAAATATTTTTCACCATTTGAAATCCAAGGAGTAGTCATTAAAGGTTTTAGTTTAGAGTCTTGTTTAAAAAAATCTCCCTCGTACCTATATGTACATCACATTGGCTGAGTCTTAAGTTAGTTAGTTCACTAGTTTTTCGTAGTTACTAGATACTCTTTTAGTTTTCAGTTGTTATATAGACTATATTTATTGTGCAATTATGATTTCATGAATAAGATATTTCATCATAATCTTATGTGATATTCTATATTTGTGCAATGAATGAATTTGAGTTATCATGATTGTATTGGATCCAAGGAGTTATATTTGGTTTTTGATTAGCGGAGAGAACTACTTGAGCAAGGGCCACTCAAGGTAACTGTCCTTCACTCCTTTCTTTGTAGTTATTTCATTTTTTTAGTTGTTTCTTTATAAATGTAGTTGTGTTAAAAAATTCCTTGTGTTTTCAATCATTGATGAATGCATGAACAATTCTTGTTTCATAATCATATTGTAATTACTAGAGTTTTTGTACTTTGGAGTGTAGAATAGCTTTAATCATCAGTTCAATCAATTTCCAACAATCACTTCTAAACAATAGTTAGCTACAGTCTTATACCGTAGGCACCCATAGCCATAGCAAAAACTTTACTTTCCTTACTATTTTGTAGTCTCATTATTTTATAGCAAGTGTAGTATCTTTACTAGAATGATTTAGGTAGTTTCCAGTCTTTGAAAGCATATACAATGCCAGTACCATCACAAGCCTACTAGCCTTCATCAATAATTCAATGAAAGTATTTTTAATGTTAAGTGGAATATTCAACTAGGTTTTCCCCTCTAAATTATGTGATCACCACCAAGTTTACTAGACACTAGTAGGGACTCTACATGCCTCATATAAACTAATTAGATTTTATTACATTTCAAGAATTATGTTTAATCTCAGACTTGAACTTGTATAGTTTGAGATACTTAATAATTATGTTATACTTCTATGATTTTAAACTTTCAAAAACTTACATTATTGGATGAGGGAATCCTCACCCTTATATTGTAAATTTCACCCTAAATTTTAATGATAGTTTTTCCTCTGTAACCTCGATATAGACCTATTTGTTATTTATGAGAATCTACTCTACTTCTATCATCATAATCTATATTTCTCCTCATTGTATGAACATTTAAGTGTCTTCAATATTGTAATTAATTTATGAGATTCATTACCTAGTGCTCTATATCAAATACTCCTATAAGTCATAGTTATAGAATCATGGATTCCCATACTACAATTACATCTAGTGTTGATCTTGAGTTTGATAGCTTTTTCACCCAAGGAATCATAAATACATAATCAATTATTGATCGTTTTCCTACTCCTAATTTTCCTCCATCATCTTCATCACCAACCATTGAATATCTAGTTGTGCTTAAAACCTTGTAAATTCTCAAAATAAAATGGGAAAACAAGTTTCCTATCCAATGACCTTACCTTCTATTGGTTCCCAAATCTGTAGATTTCTAAACTCTAAAAGTATTCCAAGCTTTATGTTCAAGTTTAACAATGATCTAGCCAATGAATAGAATCAACCAAGATGGTTGGAATTCCCTGCTCTTTAGGCTTGCTATGCCTAGGTGGATGTACCTTTATCACCAATGAATGTAAACTCTCCAAGACTAAAATGGTGATAATTAAGAATATTATAAACCTCACACAAATTTAAAGGGTTTGTATAATCACTATCTCTTATGTTCATTCATCCACTCATAATCTCTTTTGCACTAGCATGAGGTTTTGAAATAAACAATCTAAAACTAACTTATACTCCTACTCCAACTACAAAAAAATGAAATGTATAAGTAAGGTTTTGTGAAATATTGTTTTAGAATAGATATGATCAGTGTCTTTTACTTTTGGGCAGTGGAGTCAAGAATGCAAAATGATATGTGTCATCCTTTTGGCTGAAATTCAAATTGTTTTGCACTTAGATGTTTATAACTTGTATAAACGTGCAAAATTGTAGTTAACAGGATCTTCTTATCGATCCCAATCATTTCCCTAGGATACTGTGATTTTCTTAAAATAATTTAATCCCTACTTAAAGGAACCAGTTAAATGAACCACACAAAAACAACAAATGTGTCTTGATAAATCAAATGTATACTTAATATATTGATTTAAATAACAAGAAAAGAAAAAATCGGAGACAAAAAGATAACATTCACCAATTAATCTCAACAAATAATTGAAGCCAAAATTCGGCCACCAATTATATCTTCATTCTATTGATCTTCAAAAGATTTTATAATATGTATCAATTTTTTTTTGCTGACCCCCCTTTTTACTCGATCTTGGTTTCCCTTTTATAAGTGGGAAAGGGAAGTGACAAGCTTCAGGTCATTATATTTCCAAAACACTTCATTTACTTGCTCATTTGTATAAACAAAAAGGTATTAACTATCATTGTTTGTTCATAATTACATAAATAAAAGTAGGAGAGAAAGCATACAATAAAAACTCTTAAACATTGAAGCCCGTAACACTTGTAGTACACCCAAAGTATGTTATTCATTGTAAGGTACCTGTGATCATCCAATCTAGCAAGGTCCTCTCTCCATGATTGTGCACCCAAGGCTTGGTACTTCACTGATACAAGGCCTATTCTTCTAGGGGAGCTAGATATGTCTACTCCCATTGGAATACTGTATAATCATTAGGCCACTTTTATCCATAGATTTGTGGTATGTTGGCTAAATGATTTTTTCCATCTTTTGTCTAGTAGTCCTCTGGCCTCTGTAATGAGCTTTGAATACCCCAAATCTAATGCAAACATCCATCTAGAATTAAGTTGAAACTATGCACATTTATCTCTTGATTCTTTTGTAAATGAACAATTAAATTTGGGACTATTTGATTGAATTCACTCTTCCAGTCATTGAATTCTTTTAGTTTCTCATCATCCCCTTGTATTTTTGGTACAAACCATTGCTTGAGTGTACGAAATGACTCAATTCTTGCCATAATCTTTTGATTTTCTCCAGATATGTATTAATACTCATCAATAACCATTTTCAACATTTTTTCTGTAGGCTTCAGAGCTACAAGAGCCTCCACACTTCTTTGCAATACTTTGAACAATTTCATCATTGTGTGATGTATAGATTGTTAATTCTTGAACACAGGGTCTAACATTGGTATGTGAGTCTTCATTTGCTCAAGTTTTTGAGATTGAGAAACATAAAAATCATATATATTCTCTATTTTATCCATAGTTATTTTGACTCTATGTTCCAAGACCTTCTCCAACATATTAAGCATATATTTTTGGACTCCTCCCTTGGTATCTTCATTAAGTTTCTTTAAACTCTCAATTTCTTGTTTCAATGTATTTACCTGATTAGTAGAAAATGTAACTAAATCAATTTTTTGAATTGTGGGGGGATGGTATACTATCATTTCTATGCTCTGGGAAGGACATTCTCCCTTCAATTGTTGTTTTAACATTATATTTTCCATGAATAACTTATTCACTTCATCATTCAAATTAGTCTATTATTTCTCAGATTTTACTAGTCTAACCTCCAAAATTTTTAAAATATCTTGGGTAAACATTGTTGAGTGCTTAGTCATAGTAGCAACCTCTAATGTTGAAGTATCTTGAACTGTCTTGACCATAGCAATTCCTCTCATCTCTTGTACAACATCAAGCAATCTCAAATTTTCTGTACTTTTTAGTTTTATCCAAAAGGCCAAGGTTTCAATCCTTGGATTGTATCTTGTACCACTCATTCCCTCATCTAAATTGAATTCAACAATTAACATGGGATCTTCTTGATTTCTTACTTGATCCAACAAGAACATCTTTTTAAGCTCCATCCCAAGAATAATTAATATGTTACTTTTTAACACCATTTGTCTAGCCTCCCGTGGACTAATATTTATTTCATTAATTTTGAGCTCGTCAAAGGTTTGGGAAACAAGTTGATTATGCTATGATTGTTCAATACCCATCTTGTTTATCTGAAGTCTCTCTTCAAATTCCTTCATTTTCATCTTAATCCAAAAGTCTTTGAACTTTGGAGTTTGGATGAATTCATCATCTTCCATAAATCTAAAAGCAACAACCACTCTTTCATCCTCATTCATTTCTTATTCACCATGTGTATTCACATCAACCCTTTCTTCAGTTCTATGAGCTTCAATTTCAATCTCAAGGAGTGGTTGATCAACTTGAATGGAATATTTTAAGTGTCTTAATACACTGGCCACTTCCTCTATATCCCCCACCTCGTCACTCATTTCATATACCACAAGGGGAGTTGATTCATGTATTTTTTCCCTCTTGGGACCTATTTGATCTAGAGGTGAGTTTGATGAAATACATTGCACTAAAGTAGTATTTGGAAGGGGTTCTAAAATCACAACTCCACCTGGCTTCTTAATGGGTAACTTGGTGGGTTTTGAGGATTTCCCTCTAGATTCCTTCGTTGGCTCAACATATAATCTTTCAAAATTATTAATCATCAAGTCCATCCTCTTAAGAGGATCTGCTTCTTCCACATAGAATCCTATAAATTCAATATCCTTCTTCTTTTTCTCTTCTTCAAATATAATTAGAATTTCCCATTTCTTCTTCCTCTAGAGAATTTTTTGAGGTGTAAGGCAATTTCTTATCATATCTTCATAATATAATTCACAGGTAATCCCAGCTTTAGCGAGAATTGTCTTCTTCACAAAGTTTATGTATCTTTCTAGGTCAAAAACCCTTTCCATCCTAGACTTCAAAGAATATCTATTTTTTAGATAAACCTATAATTGCTCAAGGGTGTCAGATCCAACATAGAGTTCTCCACATATAGTTAAATTAGGCAGGAATGTACCCTTCTTCTACCTTTTCATGAAATCATGTTCCATCCATAATATCTACCACATAAACTCTAGAAATGGAATTCGAAGAGAAGAAAACTTGGGTAAAATGTGCGGAGCTTGAGGAAATCCATAGACTCTTATCATAGTATGGTCAAGTAGAAAGAACCAATCACCAAAATTATGGGAGTTCCATTGCTCTAGTTTTAGTTCTAAGGGTCCAAGTAACTCTCTAATTTTTATAGGAATTCTTGGTGAAATATGACCAAGAGTAGCCATGACCCTTACCACAAAATCATCTTGGAAGGTTATATAATCACCTTTTCTACATCTATTATGCCAAATGTAACACCAGTGCTACATGGGCAACCTATTTCCTTGTTGACCAATCACCCTTAGGCTCATTCTTTTAGTCCATTTATCTCTGTTTTGATACAAGATCAAGTGACACAATAGAGAGTAGGTCCTGAAATTAATGGGGGGCATATTTTCTCTTACTTGTAAGAACCCCTCATGCAATCCTTTCTCAATTAATGAAGAAAAATCATGATCAATGTTTACTTCAAGGTTTTTAATTATCATTTCCATCATTATGAGACTGATTGGCATCTTTTCTTGAGCATCCATTCCAAGAACTTGACACAAAGAAAACAAGTTCTTTTGAAATATACTTGAAAGTCTTCCACAACAAATGACTCATTGCAGGAAGGGGAGATAGGTAGCCTCTTATTATTTTCACCCGTTTTCATGTGCATAGGAAGTTCATCACTCGAATAAGTTTTTCTCAATCTCATGCAATCCTCCTCACTTTTGTCCAGGTCAACTTTAGTGATGGCTTGTTTGTTCAACATGAAACACTCAACAATTGTTGCTTTAGTCAATACTACTAATGGTGATCCATTTGGGATTTTCATAATCCTAATGGCAAGATGATAATGTTGCGCCAACAATCTAATCAACTCAACATATATAAATATATTTGGGACTATCACATTTTCCAAATCTAAAGTCGAAGGATTCGAGTTTGGAATCTTTCCATCCCTTTTATCATAAAAATACGAGAACAAATCCCACCTTGAGATAGGAATAATTGCATCTCTACATCCATGAGCTTCATCTCTAAATACATTTTTGAATCCCTTATCCATTGAATTAGGTAACACATCTAATATGGATTGTTGTAGAGGTATTTTCTTTATTTTAGGGGTTTTGGGTTCTTCTTTCTTACTTGTAGGTTCACTCCTTTTAGGTGGCATGATGTAGAATTTACTTCTACTTGTAGAATTGAACAAATCAAACACTTATATGCTTGATATGAAGGGATTTTGTGCACTTACCTGATGAAATGGTAGCTGCATAGTCTTCCTCCTTGACTTCTTCCACCTCTGACACGTCGAGCTTTTGTGAATGATTGAAAAATGACATTGAATGTTAAGTATATTTGCTACTGAGCTCAGTTACTTCACTATTTATGTCAATTTTTGTGGAATATTTCATAATCTATCTCTTATTTTGAGTTTGAATATATTCCCTTGATATTGGAAGATCCAACGGTTTGAGATAGGTGGTTTAATCATTGCCACTGTCGATATAAATGCCTTGCCATTTTGTACCATAGTACCGCCCTATCATATCAAGACCGTCATGGGGTAGAAGGATCATATAATACTCACATACTATCCATCCCACTATACTACATGTCTTCATTTTTCTTTTTGTGGGATTGCAAGTTAAATGACCTGATATCACCACCCCACACACTCTTCTTTGCTCCATCATGGGATGGTAGGTAACCTCCAACGGCTAAGTGAAAACTTACCACCATACACCAGTCATTTTTTTCTCACTGTGAGGATGTAGGTTACTCTCATAGTCAATTTTTTCTTACCTCGACCCCGTGCTCCTCTTATTTGACTATCATGGTATAGCAGTAAAGGTTTATGCTACTTCCTTTGCCTCACAAGCCTGCCAAGGCCCTTGAGAATTGAGAAAATTCCCCCGTGGGAGTGAGGTAATGAATTTTTATGTATCTTAAGTGGATGTATGGGTGTATATCATGGTTACAATAGTTCTTATATCATTTTATTTGGAAGATTGAATAATTTTCTAATATTTGAAGCTCTTTAGATGTTTTGGCTTTTCAATGTCAGTCAAACCTAAAAATTTATTGTTTTCTCTAAGTTTAGGAAAATAAGGGGATTTTAATATACAATACAAGCATCAAGGCTCCACCTATTGGATTCAAGCTTTGCTAAGGTGGAAAAATTATGAAAATTTTAGAGGTTGCAACAATGACTCTAGTTGGGGATGAATGGCTACTTAGACATTGCAAGAATCCAAAACTATTTATGGGACACAGACCAAACTAGAAAAAATGGAAAAGCCTAAATTATTGTGCATGGATTTAGATCTTTTTAGGAAAAGAAGTGTTTCAGGAATTGTCCATGCACTGGTAATTCTTGATTTTCTCCTATCTTGTTCTATAGATAATATGAATCTTCCCCTTATTTATTTGTGATGATGAATGGTCCCAACCATAAGGCCTCAAACTTTCCATATTTCCCTTTGTCTTGATTTCTAGAATTCCACATAAAAACCATGTCATCAATTTGATTTTTTTTGTTCTTATCTTTCTTGTCAAATAAATACTTCATTTGTTGCGACATTTTCATATTCTATTGTTGTGCTCAGGTTCTGATCTCATCCAATTTTGCAAGCTACTCCATCCTTTCTTCCATTGGCTCAGGTACATCCATATCTTCTTTCAAGATGAATTTGTAGGTTGGTAGAAGGTTGTGCATTGGTATTCTTACTTGATCCACATAGACAAATTCAAAAAGGGATTTCCTAGTACCCTTTTTTACTGTGATCCTATCTGCCCATAAGGCTAACTTTAATTTTGAATCTCGAGCCCTTTTTATTATTATCAAGGATTCTTCTGATTATCTTCATAATGCTCTTATTGCTAGATTCAACTTGTCCATTAGCTTGAGGGTGATATGGGGAAGCATATGAGAACACTATGCCATAGGATTCATAAAATTTCTTTAATTCATCATATCTAAAACACAACCCATTATCTTTGATTAACCTAACAAGGACTCCAAACCTAGTAATGATGTTTTCTAGCAAGAAATTGATCACCACCTAACTTGTAGCTTGCTTGATTGGGATTGCTTCAATCCATTTGGTAAAGTATTTAGTGGCAACAAGTATCCATTTGTCCCCCACTTGATATATCTATTATCTCACCTATGAAGTCAATACCCCACTAGTAAAAGGGTGCTTCAATTTGCATGGGTCTTAAAGGTAAAATTCCTTGATATTTTAATTTGCTAAAGAATTTTTGGCATGCCTCACACTTCCTTAAATATTTATGAGGATCAACAAAAACCTTTGGCCAATACAATCCTACCCTTAATATTTTATGTGCAGTAGTCTTAGCTAAAAAATAACCTCCACACACACCTCCATGCATTAATTTCAAAGTTTGTCTTGCTTTCCCTTCATCTAAACACAATAATAGGATTCCATCCTTTTCCTTCCAAAACAAATCATATTTTGATGCTTGAAGTTTCAGTGTTATTTTTTGATTATCATTCATATTGTTAGGGCACTTCATATGTTTGAGATAATAGGCTATATCTCTATACCAATGTGTGTGTTCAATACTTGAGATTAGATCCTTATGTTCTTCAATGTTACACACTTGAGAAGCTTCGAAATTAGATTCAACCATCAATTTCGCTAGACCTTTCCCTCTCACAAGTTTTGTAATTTGGATATAATTTTGAATTCTTGAATTCTATTGATCCACCTACATCTCCTTCCCGTGACTTGTGTCTACATGAATACATCCTTAATTGTCACATTTGGCACATAAAAAATCACATGTGCCCCTACTAGGTAAGGTCTAAATGATTTCACCACTTTTACTATTGCATAGGCCTATTTCTAAGTGGCATCATACTTTAATTCAACTCCTTTAAGCGAGTTACTAAATAATGAGATTGGTTGTTCATACCCCTCTTCATTCTTTTGCAACATCACAACAAAAATAGTATGGAAAGATGCAAATGAGATGGTCTGGAAGGGTTTACTAAAATATAGAGATTTTAATACAAGGGCTTCTTTGATGGCCCTCTTTATTGATACAAATGCATCTATGGCTTTAGATGTCCAATCAACCTATGTCTTTCTTCAACATTTTTGATATAGGTTTTAACAATTTCAGCAAAATTTAAGATGAATCTTTTGAAAAAGTTGATTTGTCCAAAGAAGGATTGGATAGCCTTCACTATTTTAGGGATAGGAATCTTATCAATTGCCTCCACTCTCTTTGGATCAATTCTGACTCCTTCCTTGGAAACTATGTGTCCTAGTAACTTCCCTTCAATTAAAAAAAAATGACACTTTTTGGGATTCAAGGATATCCCATGCTCAAGTGCTTTGATGAATATCTTCTTTGGATGCATGCAATGATCCTTTGCATTTTTTGAGTATGTCGATAAGTCATCTTGGTAAACAACCATTATGATGTTAATTAGATTTGAAAAAGCTACATCCATGGCCCTTTGGGAAGTAGCACCGAAATTTGTAAGGCCAAATGGTATTCTCACATACAAATAAGTCCCCCATGGTGTAGTAAAGGTGGTCTTATATTGCTCTGATTCCTTAACCTTGACTAGGTTATAGCCTGAGAACCCATCCCCCATGGATAACAACTCACATCCAGTTACTCTTTGGAACATTGCTTCCATATTAGGGAGTGGATAATTATATAAGAGATGAAACATTTAGATTATATAAATCTACACACAACCTTATATCTCTTTCTTTTTTCTCATTGGTACTAAATTTGATACCCGAGATGAATGCCTAATAGGCTTGATTATACCACCATCCTTGAGTTTCATTAACTCTTCCTTCATTTTTGGTATCAACATGGGATTTATGGTTCTCTGCTTCTGTCTAAAAGGTTTAGCATCTAGTTTCAAGGGAATCTCATGTTGGAACAAATCTTCTCTATAAGATTTGAGGTCATCATATGACCATGCAAATGCATCCTTATACTTTCTTAATAAGATTATGAGCATTTCCCTTACTTTTAGACTGAACTTATTACCTATGTATACTTTCTTTGGGGCCATTTTAGTCCCAAGGTTTATTTACTCAAGGTCCTCTTGGTTAACTAGTGCCTTCTTTAAGAGGGACTGGTCATTTCCATCAAAGACCCTTTCTAGGGCTACTAAACCCTTTGGGATCTTGTTTTTTTTGAATTTGTACCACCTCCTGACTAAAGATAGTATCTTTACCATCCACTTTTTCCACAAAAGAACTAAAGTCTATTTGTTAGAATTCATATTGGTCTATAAATTGAATAAGCCTTATTAGATCATCATCATCATTGAATACCTACTAGTTATAGACATTATCAAGGATAAAAGGTTTGGTTATGAATTCTACGTCTAAAATTCCCGCTAATGTGACATCATCCCTTTTCAAGGTAACATTTACAAGATAGTATGCCATTAGGTTCTTTGATCTTTCTATCCATTTGATGGAGAATGCATCAAAGAGTTTCACAGTGTCCTACATGGCATGTTTGTACTATTTGAGTCTTTTATTCTTTGAAGCATACCTAGCTCTAACTTGTGAGACAACTAGCTTAGAATATCCATATACCACTAGTAGCTTGATTCCATATGTAGGGGAAATATTCAAGTCTAGCAATAATTCCTCATACTCTACTATATTGTTAGTGCATTAAAATGATTACAAAAATGAGTATTTGAATGTCTTACCACTAGGTGCAATAAAGACCACACCCGCCCCATTACCTTCCTTGCTACAAGCACCATCAAAATACATCTGCTAGATACCAGACTCATCTCTTTGGGTTGTATTTCTAATTGGATCACTACTTTGCAATTGAGGTTGTGAATGCTCAACTCTAAAACACCCCAAATCCACATCACAAAAGTAGTTCATATGATTAGGATCAATGTGTTCCACTACTTGCTCTGATCATGGTTCTTTGTATAGCTTGACTTCTTTCCATTAATGGGTATAGTTGCATATGATAGTTCCAACTATACATTCCCTCCAATTGAAACAATCCATTGTCTTGATAATAACATTCCATAATAGGGCGGAGTTTCAACCATAGTAATATTAGTTCTATATGTGGCTTTAGGATAGGCAACTAATTTTAACTCCACATCCCATATAACACCAATAATAGGGATAGATCTATTATCCATAGAATAAATTTTTCCATAGATAGTATCAACCCATAAACCCAACTCCCTCATAACAACCATGGGCATGATGTTTATCGCTGCCCCTAAATCTATCATGCAATTTTTTACCAATTTATTGTTTAAATCAATAATGTAGTATACAATGGATCTACCTCAGATGGGCTTTTTGTCAAGGTATCTCCTAAATAAATCTCAGGAGTCTTCAATATTTACTATTTGACATTATTTACTTGCATTACATTCTATTATGATTTGTCCTTATTTTTATTTTGAGCTTTACTTGGCACATTTGAAATCAATTTTATGGCACTATCTCTATATTCATCTACTTTCATCATCTTTAGTAATGGTATTGTCATCTTGATTTGAGATAATTCTTGTGTTATATCAAAGGGAGGTGTAGTTGTTACTTATTTTGTTTTGTGCATCTCCATCTTAGCATGCCTTTTCTCTTTTGTTTGCTGCTTAGAATCATTCCTTGTCTTATTCTGATTAGATTTTGTTGCCTCTTTTGACACATACATCTAAGTTGTCTTTTGAGGTTTTTTTTTCCATCATTCTTCTAATTTTATAAGGTAACCCTTGTATATCTTTTTTGGTCTTTCACAAATAGACCCCCAGGTGTCCCTTGATCTCAGTTTACAGTTCTATTTCTAAGGCTATAGTTTCTCTTGGCTTGTGCCACAAAAACAAAGTTGTGAGTGATTTCATCTCCTTCTCAGTGGACCTTCTCAGTTAGATTTGGTTTGATTGTTGTCTAGTAGTATCAATCCAATGGTTTTCCATATTATCATCTTCTTGGTTAGAAAACACCTCTTGTTGGCCCATATGAATATTGTACTTTTGATTGTACACATCAAACTCAAATCCATCTTCCTCTGAAGATGAGTATTCTTCACACACCGTATAGGGCCTGGTTGCTGACATGTTTATAGTATGATAATTTCTTTCTTGATCATATAGCCCTTCATCTTCCTAGATTGATTTGTGCCATTATTCAATATTTAGGAGAATAAGATAGATTGAAAGGTATACACTATGGAGTGCTCTCCACCATGTTTGTCCCATGCCTTTTTAATGGATTAGGAGTGCCCTTACTCACATTTTTCTTTTGATCATTACTGATTGTCCTCCCATCTTTACAATTAGTCTTGTAAGGAACATCATGTAGCCTTGGCCTTTCATTTCTATGATGGTTCAACTACTTATGTTGATGGGTGTTAGGGTTTTGTAGTATTCTAGCTTCATCCCTTCTACCAATTTTCCCCAAGGCTTTCCTGTTATTTTCTATACTTAAGGAAACTCTGAATGCTTCGGTGAGGATTGGAGGATTTCTTGTTCTGAGTTCATAGCTTGTCTTTAGGTCAAATGCATTGAGACAAAACACAAGGCACATGGGATTTGTGGGTTTTAAATAAGGTGGAATTTTGTTGAACAACTTCATAAATCTGGTATTAAAACTTGCCACTAATTCATTACATTTCTTCTTGATTTTTTTTAGCTCATGTAAAGAAAAATTTGGGTCAGAGTGGTCTCTGTACTACTCCTTAAATATCCTCTTGAACTAGAACTAATTGAGGCATTCGATAGATTCCTGTATTAGTCTCTTGCATCCTCAAATAGTAATTGCATAAGAAACTTCATGTAGACATCCTCATACTATACCTCAAAACTATCCATGACTATTTCAAACACCCTTATGTGATTCTCCCTTGATATAGCATGGTTCCTAGAGAATTTTGGGACTGCATTCCTTACATCATTATCAATTTATTTTTAATACCCTTGAATTCCAAAGAATTCCAGTTGTCTAAATCTATCTATGTTCATGGGTCCCCTTGCAAATGGGTTTTATCTTTGGTTAGGTTGATATTGTTGGTGCTGGTGTCCTTTTTCTAGTATTGGTAGTGATGCATGCCTTGCCACACATTCTGGGTAGGACCTCCATGAGGGTGCAAATTTCTTTGTATATTCTAATTAGGACCTTGATGTGGGTTATGCCTAGTATGTTGGTTGTGATTATGATATCTTATCCCTCCTTGGGCAAGCAGGAATGGATTAGCACTGTCTGCAAGATGAGAAGTTATTGGGGAATTTGGTGGATTTGAGACTTGTACTGTAGGAACATCCTATTTCACATGATTGAAACTACTTGTATTTCCTGATTCCTTATTGTGTTGTGGGATGATTTTGGGACTTTAGGAACACTTGTGTTCTAATTGCAAGGGGGTCTATGCTCTGTCATATTGGAAGTAAGTTGGTTGTGTAGTTGGATCAAATTTTGAGCCATTGCATGTTTATGTGCTATCAGTTCAAGCCTCTCAATTTATTCTACCATTTTCTCTACATCTTGTCTTAACTCTTGACAAGTTGGTTCTCTTGTTGGGTTAAAAATTTCATTTTCCTCAATAAATTGCACCATTCAATGTGTTTTCTTGAAATAGCTATTTTGGGGATTCTTAGTATGTTGTTGGGCCATCCTTTCCTCATAGTTTCTTTTTTCTCCATCCTGTGCTATTCCCTCATCCACATGATCTTGAATTTCTTTGACCTTTTGTGGATTAGGTCTAAAAGAGTTCAAAGAACTATATAAGTTGTTTTATTCATGAGGGTTATAAGGGTCCCTCGATGGAAATTTTTCATTGTTGCAAAATTTTGTTCCAAACAAAGGACCATTATATTCCTTGAAGTGTTATTATGATGTATTCCCTTGATCATTATGCATACTATTTTTTAGTTTAGAGATTTTAGGTGAACTTGTTGTAGCTCCCTCTTTATTAGTAGTTGTTCTTGAAGTAGGAGGGGATTTTGAATCATTTTGTTATGTCCACCTTTTATCCTTTTTCATTGAATTATTTTGACTTCCTTGATGTAGATATATTCTACTTTCCATCTTAGGTGAAAATATTGGCATATGGCTTGTGGAGATTGTTGGCATATAGTGTTGTCATTGATGGAAACCTAAGTCATGGATCCGGTACACACTTCTATATCTATTCATATTGGGAGTAAGAGCGAAGAACAAGGTATCCGGTTAAAGTTAAGTCTGTCGATAAATATGTATTATCTATTTATCAATTTGTGTTACGTATCTTAGGGAAGGTCCTTGGGTATCTGGAGTACCTTATTCTTGAGTTTTGTGTTGGTGCATCAATTGGTGTACGAGTTTGGGGATCCGGTGTATTGATTTTCTATTTATTAGGGCTAGAAGGCCGACTTGGTGGATATAGCCATTGTAGATGTTTAAGGAGTAATTGCTTAATTTTTTTTTGTGTTCAAACATGTTTATTTAGGTCCTCACTATACTATGACTGAATTTGGATGGTACACATTAAGAATCATTTGAGGATTTAGCTGACGATTGGAAAATATTATATGCATTGTTAAAGCCAACATGAAGATGATATTATCCTTTGATGTAGATATATAAGATTGATTGTTTATATCTTTTTGGTATGGAAGTAGGATAGAAGTGAAGTGTATGACTGTGTGATGTGAAATTCAGAAGGGCATTTGTGCGATTTCATCTACGCATATAAGATTGATGATGTGAGTTACAACAAAGTAGAGAAGAAGAGTAGAATCAAATAGAAGGTTTGAAATCGGTTAATGTGCTCAACTAAAACTGTAACCCGAAATTAGAAGATGCTATTCCTTTAGTTCAACCCTTCAGATGGACTTAATCTGAATATTTTGTAAGGCAGTGAGCCTTCCTATTTTGAGTAGTAAGCTCTAGGCAGCGTGCCTGAATACAAGTGCATTCCCATTTTGTAAAACTTATATTTGAGTAATTAAATTATGGATTGACCTCCACCATGGTTTTTCCCCTAACAAGGTTTCCACGTAAAAATCCTTGTG
>CM021102.1:841835580-841913275 GCA_007115665.2 Sequoiadendron giganteum
CCATTTTGACTTAGATTTTTAGGATTTGATTTAAATCAAAATGAGAGGAAAGATTAATTAAATAAATGTTTTGATTTATTTAACTAAAAGGGGAAATGTTAGATTAAATCAAATAAGGTTTAATTTAATAAGAAGAATTTAGAGACTTTAATCAAATAAAATGATTTATTTAATTAAACAGAGACATAAGGTTAATTAAATTAAATTTATTAATTTAATCAACAGAGGAGAAAGACTTAATCAAATAAATAATGATTTATTTAATTAAGAGACAAAAGGTGATGAAAATATGAGAGTGTGATTCAGGAAGAAATGTCGTTAGTAGTCAGGATCAAGTGTGCCGAATCGAATTGCACATTTTCCATGTCTATAGTAGATAATTAGATTGGAAGGAAAATTAAATACTTGAGGATGGATAATGGTGGTGAGTTTTGTTTTGCATATTTCGAAAGGTGCTGCAAAGATCATGGGATTAAAAGGCATAAAACTACACCTTACACTCCACAACAGAATGGAGTTGCTGAAAGGTTGAACAAGACGCTAATGGAAAGAGAAAGAAGTATGTTGAGCAATGCTAGTCTGGAGAAAAAGTTTTGAGTTGAGGCTATGGCTACAACATGTTACCTGGTAAATCATTCACCTTGTTTTTCTCTTGTTGATAAGACACCTTTGGAAGCATGGTCTGGCAGGAAGCCGTCTCTGAGACATATTTGTGTCTTTGGCTGTGAGGCATATGTTTATGTGTCAAATGAGAAAAGATATAAGTTGGAGAACAAGGCTGTTAAATGTATCTTCATTGGCTATGGGGTTGGTGTGAAAGGATTCAAGCTTTGGAATCTTGATACTGAGAAGGTTCTTTATAGCAGAAGTGTAATATTTCATGAGCTGAAACCTTCAATAGCTGATCCATAGTTAGAGATAGATAAAAGAGAAAAGAAGGATGATGTAGTTGAAATTCCTCAAACTCTAGAAAAAGAGGAACTACATGGTGTACCTAAAACTGAGGAGATCTCTAGCAACTCTGAGAGCTCTAAAGATGAAGAACCACAAGCTCAGCTAGTAAGAAGGTCTACACGTGAAAGATGTCAACTTGATAGGTATGGTTTCTCTATGTTGAATTCGAACTGTGCCTATGCTTTGATTACTAGCACTAATGAGCCTAGGACTATAAAAGAGGCAATTAATATGTTTGATTCAAATTCCTGGTTGGAAGCCATGAATGAAGAAATGGAATCATTGAAGAAGAATGAAACCTAGGATTTGGTGCCTTTTCCTGAAGGGTGAAAGCTTGTTGGCTGTAAATGGGTATTTAAGAAGAAGATTGGTCTAGATGGCAGTGCTGAAAAGTATAAAGCGAGGTTGGTTGCAAAGGGGTATTCCTTGGTTGAGGGAATTGATTATGGAGAAATTTTTTCCCCTATAGCTAAGCTGACATCTATCAGATTTCTGTTGTCACTTGCAACAATGTATGACTTAGAGATTGAGTAGATGGATGTGAAAACAACGTTTCTCCATGGAGAGCTAGAAGAAGAAATTTATATGTCCTAGCCTGAGCACTTTGTTGAAAAAGGTAAAGAAAATCTGGTTTGCAACTTAAAGAAATCTTTGTATGGTTTGAAACAATCTCCTAGAATGTGGTACCAAAAGTTTGACACAATTGTGTTGTCTATGGGATTTGTGAGATCAAAATCTAATCATTGTGTGTATTACAAATCTAAAAATGATCATGTGCTTATTATTACCCTATATGTGGATGATATGTTGTTCATAGGAAATAGTAAATCTATGATTTCTGATCTTAAATATTAGTTGTCTGCAAAGTTCAAAATGAAAGATCTGGGTGCAACAAGGTATATTCTAGGGATGAAAATAACTAGGGACAAAAAGAGCATAAAGCTTTGGGTAAGTCAGAGTAAGTATGTAAACACTGTTCTGGAGAGATTTGGTATGAATAATTGCAAACAGCTAGTTGTTCCAGTCTTGCAAGGAACAAAGCTATCTGTTGAATATTGTCCAAAATCTTCTACTAAGATGGAGGACATGACCAGGGTGCCTTATGGATGTGTTGTTGGCAGTTTAATGTATGCAATGGTCTGTACAAGGCCAGACATTGCCCAAGTAGTGGGAGTTCTTAGCCATTTTATGACAAATCCGAAAAGGACACATTGGGATGTTGTGAAGAGAGTGTTTAGATATTTAAAGGGAACTTCAGAATTTGCTTTGTGTTAGCATGGTAATTTGGTTGCATCATAGAGAATACTCAACATTCATGGATATGTGGATTTTGATTGGGCAAGGGACATTGGCAGAAAAAGATCCATCAGTGGACACACTTTCATGTTAAATGGTGGTGCAATCAATTGGATGAGCAAGCGATAGGCTGTAGTTGCTTTGTCCACTACAAAGGCTGAATACATGACAACAACACACACCTGCAAAGAAGCTATTTGGCTCAGTCATTTGTGTTCTGATATTGGTTTTAATGTAGGGCAGATTACAATTTTTTGTGATAGTTAGAGTGCCATTTGTCTAGCAAAAAATCCAACTTTCCATGTCAGGACGAAACATATCGATGTGCAGTATCACTTTGTTAGAGATATGGTGGAGGATGGAAAGGTCTCTTTAGAGAAGGTGGAAACTTTGAAGAATGTTGTTGATGCATTGGAAAAACCAGTGGACACAGACAATTTCAGATGGTGTGCAAGTTCGATGGGCCTTGGGGCCTACGAGCATCAGTAAAAAATTCAAAGTCTGGGAGAAGCCAGTAAGTCTTCGCCAAGTGGGAGCTTGTTCGAAAATAGTGCCTCAACTTAGTGACTTGGAACCTCTTAAGAATTGGTGAATTGCAGTCAGTTTTGGCCTTTACCACCTTACCGCGGTGGTCCTTGCTTAGTCGAATGGTTAAGCGATGTTATCGCCATACCGCGATGGTCTATTGACCATGTCGTGGTGCCACGGTGACACCACCATACCATGACAGTCTCTCGGTCGGGCCACGATAACATGGTGAAGGTTGATAGTCAAGCAGAGGATTGGTTACCTCCTTACCACAGGGGTTGTTCAGTCGAGGCGTGGTGGCGCGGTGTCACCACTATATCGCGAAGCTTCTTTCGTACCTCAATAGTAGCGTGGTGAACTTGATGATTGTTGCACGAAGGGTTACCACCTTATCGCGGTATACCCTTTCTCCCTTGGCAGTAGCGCAGTGGACTTGGTGGACTGACAAGAATGCTTACCGCTTTACCATAGAGCTCTTTCAGTGATGACATGGTAATGCGGTGGACAGTGATAGAAAGGTGAACGAGCTAATACCTCTATACCATGAGGTTGCTTGGATAGACTAGTTGTTATGTGGTGGCACTACCATACCATGAAGGTCTATCAACCTTGTAGCGGTATTGCGGTGACACCACCATATCGCAGGGGTCTCTTTGACCAGGCATGGTGGCATGGTAAGAAACTCAGATGCATAGTTGTCAGATCTAATTCAATAGTCAAAGTGATGAACGAATAGAGCAATGACATGTGGCACAATTATATTAATTGATTTTACATCATTGTTGTAAATCAATAGATATCAACCGAATGTTTAAAAATGATAAATGCATTTATTAAGGGATCAGATTCAGTAGATGACAGGATCCAATCTTGGTAATTATTTATGGCAGAATTAAATTCCTAGGTGGCCTGATGTGTGAATTAGGGGCGGTTTTGATCAAAGACCTAGATTGTGTCGGTGCAACATGTAAATAAATAATAGCGTCCTGTAGCTGTTAAAAATATATAATGTGAACAAGTAAGAACAATTAAAAAACTAAGGCAGAGCGATTTAGTGTGATTGTGTCTGTATTATTCATTGTATGCCATATAGCATTGTAATAGTGAATGTATCTCCGAGGAGGTCGACTGGATGCTACTGAGAGCTGACATCTTCAAGTGAAGTCTATAACTTTCTATGTAAATTATTTTGTTGTAATACAAAGTGATTTAGCTTGGTGTGGTGGGTTTTTCTCCTGTAAGGGTTTTCCCACATAAAACTAGTGTTATCTTTGTGACTGTGTATTTCTGTCTTTCCTGTTATATTGTGCTTGTTCATCTTAGATGTTTATGAAGTTTTAAAACTGGTCTTTGCACTTCTCCTTTGTGGTTTTAGTGTTAGGAAAGCGTTTCCGCACTATTGCTTTTCCTTTCACAGAATGTAGGAGATTGTCAATGGTTGTGCTAATAGTTTACAACTACATTAGAGATCATTTGTACAGAAATCTGAGAAGTTAAATATCTATAGAAGAATTTTTCTCTTGTTGTCTGAGAAAGCAAGGTATCCAGAACACCTAGGGAAAAAGCATTTATTACAAAAGTTAGGTGTGCAAAGTTATAAAAAGTAGTTGGAACCCTCATTTTTCACTTTGCATTGATGAAGAGAAGGAGAGCACTCTATAACAAAATTTTGAAGGAGTAAAGATAATTCGGCGGTGAATCTCTAAATCCATCAGGTATTCCAGTCATTTGTGGAATTTTCACTTAATTTGCTAGAAGAACTTGTTCAGTACGCAAAATGGAACAAATCAAAGGAATTGTGAATTTAGATGAGTTTAGAAATGAGAAGATTAGAGCTATAAGAAACTTGTTATTGCCCGATGAATTAAAATGGCTAAAAGATGCAAAACAAAAAAGTTTGGACATTTGCAGTAAATTCCCCCATTTCAAAAACATAAAAATTGT
Source organism: Sequoiadendron giganteum (assembly GCA_007115665.2). NCBI lineage: Eukaryota > Viridiplantae > Streptophyta > Pinopsida > Cupressales > Cupressaceae > Sequoiadendron > Sequoiadendron giganteum. The sequence continues at coordinate 841,840,303 of CM021102.1, forward strand.
TAAGTTTATCTTGAGAAGATTGAATGATGATACTCTAAATCTAGATAAACCCTATAATATTTCGAAAGAGGTAATTGAAGTCCTAACTAGATTATGCAAAATTGGGGATATACTGAGAAATAAGTCGATTCGGAACAAAGAAGTCAAAACCCTAACCATAGTAATTGGAGACCAAAGGGCATTGATAATTTTGACAATCAAAGATTCAGTAACAAGGTACATTGCTCATGGAGTATCCTATAAAATCTTTTTCAGAAATAGAGAAGGACCAACCTTGGCTGGTGCAGTTTACATTTCTCACAAAATGATAATGGATGATCAGGACTTTGACCTGTGCATATTGCTAAGGGATCAACTAATGGAGAACGTGCAATTAACAAGGAGATAGGTTATCCTTTCAGGTTTGGCACTTTGGTTATATGTCTTGTGATGTATTTTTTGAATTGCTTACCATTGAAGAACAATGTTGTATGGAAAGAAAATGAACCAGTTTGCAAGCATATTTATGAATACTCTAACAATTTAGAAAACTATGATCAAGAATATGCAAGTTTCTTTAGAGGTTTGCTAGAAAAGTTTGGATTAGTTTGCATTTTCCTTTCGGTAAGGGCACTTGAAGTTGGTTCCTCTTCTGGTGAGATGGGGAAAAAGAAGAGAGGAGCAAAATAAATTGCTATCTATACTACTCCGGTAAGAAAGACTCCAAGAGTTGAAGGCAAAGGAAAAGAATAGGTGGTTGTAAATATTCCAGATGAAGAATTTGATGAAGAATCCGAGTTCACCCAGGGAAAAGAATTGGAATCAACTAAACCAGATCAAGAAAAGGTAGAAGGAAGTGAAGAAGAAGATGAATTAACCAAAGAAAAACTACTGTAGCTTATTCATGAGGAAGATGGAATATAAACGATTTCTAGATTGTGGTCTATCAGACCTTCATATGAACAAGATATGATTTTAAGTGTACTAAGTGCTCATATTGTGCACACCTAGATCAAATTAGAGATATTGTAGAATTTGTTACTTGAGGAGATAATCAAATGCATTAAGGAAATCATGGACTCTGAGTCTTAGAACAAGAAAGAAGAAGAAATAATTCTACACTTGAAGGAGTAGTTCAGGCTATCACTTACCAAGTTGAAAAGGAAAATGAATGAACTGAGGCAATGCATAATTACAACAAACAACATCTATAAATATTGCATTCATTGGCCTCATGCAGTTGGAAAATACAAAGAAAAGTTGGAAAAAATTAAAACAAAGTTAAATAGGATTGGAAATTTTTTTGATATGTTTCAGGATTGGGATGGTGTAATTAAGAAAATAATTCAAGAGTTACAGTCCGAGCATACAAAAGTTCAATTCACTAGAAACAAGCTTGTGGATAGTTTTTGGAAAGTCAAGGACTTAACCGAATGCAGACTAGAGGAGTTGATTGAGATACTAAGGAAAGGAGAGAAACTAGAAGAAACCATCACTATTCTAGAATCTTTCATCAAGATTATCAACCAGACATATGAAAATCACAACATGATCATAATCAGTGGGATTGCAGTAGAAGCTTGGAAGAAATTTCTTCTAGAGATGAAAGAAAAACACAAGGTAATCTTCCGACTCAAGTAGTAGTTGTCCCTTTTTCAAAATTTTGAATCAGTTTTGAATCAACAAGTTTTTGTTCATATTTCAAAGGGGGAGATTGAATACATTTTTATCATTGTTGTCAAAGGGGGAGAGAGAGAAGTGAAAAATGTCTTATCAATTTTAGGGTGAGCTATGTTTTGAAGTTTTGAAGTGTAATTATATTGGTTTTGACACTTAGTCATTTTTCACTAAGTGTTGCCATCAATGCCAAAGGGAGAGATTGTTGGCATATGGCTTGTGGGTATTGTTGGCATCTAGTGTTGTCATTGATGGCAACCTAAGTCATGGATCCAGTACGCATTTATGTATCTATTCATACTGTGAGTAAGAGCAAAGAACATGGTATACAGTTAAAGTTAAGTTTGCTGATCAATATGCATTATCTATTTATCAATTTGTGTTGCGCATCTTAGGGAAGGTCATTGGGTATGTGGAGTACCTTATTCTCAAGTTTTCTATTTATGCATCAATCAGTGTATGAGTTTGGGGATCCGGTGTATTGATTTTCTGTTTATCAGGGCTAGAAGGCCGAATTGGTGGATATAGCCTTTGTGGATGTTTAGGGAGTAATTGCTTAAATTTTTTTGTGTTCGAACATATTTATTTATGTCCTCACCATGCTATGGCCAAATTTTTATGGTACACATTAAGAATCATTTGAGGATTTAGCCGACGGTTGGAAAATATTATATGCTTTGTGAAAGCCGACATGAAGATGATATTATCCTTTGATGTAGATATATAAGATCAATTGTTTATATCTTTTTGATATGGAAGTAGGATAGAAGTGAAGTGTATGACTGTGTGATGTGAAATTTAGAAGGGAAGTTGTGTGATTTCATCTGCACATATAATATTGATGATGCGAGTTGCAGCAGAGTAGAGAAGAAGAGCATAATCAAACAAAAGGTCTGAAATCGATTAATGTGCTCAAACGGAACTGTAACCTGGCATTAGAAGATGCTATTCCTTCAGTTCAACCCTTCAAATGGACTTAATCTGAATATTTTGTAAGGCAATGAGCCTTCCTATTTTGAGCATTGAGCTCTAGGTAGTGTGCCTGAATACAAGTGCATTCCTATTTTGTAAAACTTATATTTGAGTACTCAAATTGTGGATTGACCTCCATTGTGGTTTTTCCCCTAACAGGGTTTCCACGTAAAAATCCTCCTGTTATGGTGTTGTGGATTATTTTATTTATGTTTTTACATCTTTCCTTTGGTTTAATGTTGAAAATGTTTAAATATTAGAATAATATTGTTGAAGATTGCAAAACACTGATTTACCCCCCCTCTCAGTGTTCCCAAATTCCAATAGAAATTGTGCTGCTTTGATGTCTAAAACTTGATCTTTTTGATTTGAAGTTCAAATGGTCACTCATACACATTTTCTTAGATATTTTTAACAAGAATCACTACCTCTCTTAAAGAGGAATGATTTTTATTCTCTAGGTCTGTCCTTCTAACAAAGTCTCTTATAATTTTTGATTCTTGAATTTTCAAATGATGGTTACTTATGTTCCCAATGGAGTCTTCAATTTTTTGGTGTAGACTTGGATGTGAAAGGAAAATCCCACAATTTCAAGCTTTGATTAAATAAGATTGGAAATTATTAATGACTCTTTCATAAGCCAGTTTGTAACAAGAAATTTCAAGGTTGGTTGCCAGCAAAGTCACCAATCTATTGGTTCATATATCTGCAGATTGCTAAACTCTAAAAGGTTGGTTGCCAACAAAGTCACCAATCTATTGGTTCATATATCTGCAGATTGCTAAACTCTAAAAGTATGCCAAGATTTATGTTCAAGTTTAACAATGATCTAGCCAACAAATGAAATCAACCAAGATGGTTGGTATTCCTTGCTCTTTAGGCTCTTGATCACCAATGAATGCAAACTCTCCAAGATTAAAATGGTGATAATTAAGAAGATTATAAACCTCACACAAATTTAGAGGGTTTGTATAATCACTATCTCTAAAATTTGTTCATCCACTCATAATCTATTTCACACTGGCATTGGGGGTTTGAAATAGATAATCTAAAACTAGCTTCTACTCCTACTCCTACTACAAAAAATTGAAATGTATAAATAAGGTTTTGTGAAATATTGTTTTAGAATAGATATGATTAGTGCCTTCTACTTTTGGGAAATAGAGTCAAGAATGCAAAAAGATATGTGTCCTTTTGGTTGAAATTTGAAAATTTTGGCACTTAGATGTTGATTACTTGTACAAACATGCAAAATTGTAGTTACCATGCTCATATTATTGATCCCAATGATTTCCAAAAGTTATTGTGATTTTCTTAAAAGAAATTAATCCTTACTTGAAGGAACCAGTTAAATGAACCACACAAAAACAACAAATGTATCTTGATAAATCAAATATATTCTTGATATATTGATTTAAATAACAAGGAAAGATGAAATTGGAGACAACAAGATAAAATTCACCAATTAATCTCAACAAATAATTGAAACCAAAATTTGGCCACCAATTATATCTTCATTCTATTGAAATTCAAAATATTTTACAATATGTATCAAATTTTTTCTACTGACCCCCCTTTTTACTCGGTCTTGGTTTCCATTTTATAAGTGGGCAAGGGAAGCGACAAGCTTCAGACTGTTACATTTTCAAAACACTTCATGTACCTACTCATTTGTATAAACAAAAAGGTATTAACTATCATTTTTTGTTCATAATTACATAAATACAATTAAGGAGAGAAAGCATACAACAACAACTCTAAAACATTGAAGCACGTAACACTTGTAGTACACCCAAAGTATGCTATTCATCATAAGGTACTTGTGATCATCTAATCTAAGAAGTTCATCTCTCCATGATTGTGCACCCAAGGCTTGGTAATTCATTGATACAAGGCCTATTATTCCAGGGGAGCTAGATATTTTTGCTCCCATTGTAATACTGTATAATCATTCGGCCACTTGTATCCCTAGATCTATGGTATGTTGGCTAAATGATTTTTCCATCTACTGTCTAGTATTCCTTTGGCCTTGCTAATGAAATTTGAATACCCTAAATCTAATGCAAAAATCCATCTAAAATTAAGTTGAGATTAAGCACTTTTATCTCTTGATTCTTTTGTAAATGTGCAATATAACTTGGGACTATTTGATTGAATTCGCTCTTCTAGTCATTGAAGTCTTTTAGTTTCTCATCATCCCCCTATATTTTTGGTGTAAAACATTGCTTGAGTGTATTAAATGACTCCATTCTTATTCTAATATTATGATTTTCCCAAGATATGTATTGATACTCATCAATAACCATTTTCACCATTTTTTTTGTAGGCTTCAAAGCTACAGGAGCCTCCAAACTTCTTTGCAATACTTTTCAAAATGTCATCAATGTGTGATTTACGAGTTGCCATTTCTTGAAAAAGGGGTCTAAAATTGGTATGTGAGTCTTCATTTTCTCAATTGCTTGAGATAAAGAAACATAACAATCATATACATTCTCTATTTATCCATAACTATTTTGACTCTATGTTCCAAGACCTTCTCCAACATATTAAGCATCTATTTTTTCACTCCTCCCTTGGTCTCTTCATTAAGTTTCTTTAAACTCTCAATTTCTTGTTTCAATGTATTTACTTGATCAGTAAAAATTACAACTAAATCAATTTTCTGAATTATGAGGGGCTAGTATACTATCATTTCTATGCTCTAGGAAGGACCCACTAACTTAAATTCTTTTTTTAACTTTATATTTTCCATGAATAACTTATTCAATTCATCATTCAAATCCATTTGTGCTTTCTCAAATTCTTCTAGTCTAACCTCCAAAATGTTAACATCAAACTGGGTAAACATTGTTGAGTACATAATAATAGTAGCAACCTCTAATGCTGAAGTATCTTGAAGTGTCTTGACCACAAAAGTTCTTCTCATCTCTTGCACGACATCAAGCAATCTTAGTCTTTCAGTACTTTTATGTTTTGTCCAGAAGGCTAGAATTTAATCCTTGTATTGTATGCTATACCACTAATTCCCTCATTTTAATTGAATTCAACAATTAATATGGGATCTTCTTGATTTCTTACTTGATCCATCAAGAACATCTTTTTCAGCTCCATCCCAAGAATAATTAATATGTTACTTTTTAACATCATTTATCTAGCCTCTTGTGGACGGATATTTATTTTATTAATTTTGAGCTCATCGAAGTTCTAGGAAACAATTTAATTATGATGTGATTCTTCTATACCCATCTTGTTTGTATGAAGTCTCTCTTCAAATTCGTTCATTTTCATCTCAATCCAAAAGTCTTTGAACTCAGGAGTTTGGATGAATTCATCATCTTCCATAAATCTAAGAGAAACAACCACTATTTCATCCTCATGTATTTCTTATTCACCATGTGCATGCACATCCACCCTTTATTTAGGTCTTTGATCTTTAGTTTCAATCTCAAGGAGTAGTTGATCAACTTCAATGCCATATTTCAAGTGTCTTAATACACTGGCCACTTCCTTTGTATCCCCCACCTCGTCACTCATTTCATATGCCACAAGGGGAGTTGATTCATGTACTTTTTTCCTCTTGGGCCTTGATTGCTCTAGAGGTGAATCTGATGGAATACATTGCATTGAAGCAATATATGGAAGGGGTTCTAAAATCACAACTCCACCTGGCTTCTTAATGGGAAACTTGGTGGGTTTTGGGGATTGCCCTCCAGGTTCTTTTATTGGCTCAACATATAATATTTCAAAATTATTAATCATCTAGCCCATCCTCTTAAGAGGATCCACTTCTTCCACATAAAATCCTAGAAATTCAATATCCTTCTTCTTTTTCTCTTCTTCAAATCTCATTTGAATTTCCCATTTCTTCTTTCTCTAGAACACTTCTTGAGGTGTAAGGAAATTTCTTATGAAATATTCATAATATACTTCATGGGTAATCCAGCTCTAGTAAGAATTGTTTGCCTCAAAAAGTTTGTGTCCTTCTAGGTAAAAGACCCTTTCCATCCTAGACTTCAAAGAATATCTAGTTTTAGATAACCCTGCAACTCCTCAAGGGTGTCAGATCCAACAAAGAGTTCTCCACATATAGTTAAATCGGGTAGGAATGTACCCTTCTAATTTTTCATGAAATCCTATTCCATTTGTAATATTTTCCAAATAAACTCTAGAAATGAAATTTAAAGAGAAGAAAACTTGGGTAAAATGTGTGGAGCTTGAGGACATCCATAGAATCTTATCATAGTATGGTCAGGTATAAAGAACCAATCACCAAAATTATGTGAGAGCCCTTGCTCTAGTTTTCGTGCTAAGGGTCTAAGTAACTCTCTAATTTCAATAGACGGTCTTGGTGAAATATGACCAAGAGTAGCCATGAATCTTACCACAAAATCATCATGGAAGGTTACATAATCACCTTTTCTACATTTTCTATCCCAAATGTAACACCAGTGTTGCATGGGAAACCTATTTCCTTGTTGATTAGTCATCCCTAGGCTCATTCTTTTAGTCCATTATCTTTGTTTTGATACATGATCAAGTGACACAATAGAGAGTAGCACCTAAAAGTAATGAGGGTCATATTTTCTCTTACTTGTAAGAACCCCTCATGCAACCCTTTCTCAATTAATGAAGCAAATTCATGCTCAATGTTTACTTTGGGGTTTTGAATTATCATTGTCATCATCATGAGATTGATTGGAATCTTTTCTTGAGCATACATTCCAAGCACTTGACACAAAGAAAAATAAGTTCTTTTGAAATATACTTGAAAGTCTTCCACAACAAATGGCTCATTGCATGAAGGGGAGATAGGTAACCTCTTATTATTTGCGCCCCTTTTCATGTGCATATGAAGTTCATCACTCCTATAGGTTTTTCTCAATCTCATGTAATCCTCCTCACTTCTATCCAAGTCAAATTTAGTGATGGATTGTTTATTCAACATGAAACACTTAACAATTGTTGCTTTAGTCAATACTACTAATGGTGAACCATTTGACATTTTCACAATCTTGGTGGCAGGATGATAATGTTGCACCAACACTCTAATGAAATCAACATCTATAAAGACATTTGGGACTATCAGCTTCTCCAAATCTAAAGTCCAAGAATTTGAGATTGGAATATTGCAAGCCCTTTTATCATAAAAATAAGAGAACAAATACCACCTTGAGATAGGAATAATTGCATCTCTGCATCCATGAACTATGTCTCTGAATACTTTGTCGAATCATTTATCCGTTGAATTTGGTAACATATCTAATATGGACTATTGTAGAGTTGTTTTCTTTGTTTTAAGGGTTGTGGCTTCTTCTTTCTTACTTGTAGGTTCACTCCTTTTAGGTGGCATGATGTAAAATTTACTTCTACTTGACCCTTTTAAGCTTCTACTTGCAGAATTCAGCAAATCAAACACTTATATGCTTGATATGAAGGGTTTATGTGCACTTACTCGATGAAATGGTAGCTGCAGAGTCTTCCTCCTTGACTTCTTCCACCTCTGGCACGCTAAGATTTTGTGAATGATTAAAAAATGGCATCGAATTCTAAGTATGTTTTCTACTATTCTCAATCACTTCACTATTTATGTCAATTCATGCAAAATATTTCATAATCTATCTCTTATTTAGAGTTTGAATATATTCCCTTAATATTGGAAGATTGAACGGTCCGAGATAGGTGGTTTAATCATTTCCAGTATCAATATAAATTCCTTTCCAATCTGTACCACAATACCTCCCTATCATATCAAGACCATCTTGGGGTAGCAGGATCGAATAATACACACATACTGTCCATCCTGCTATATTGCATATCTTCATTTTTCTTGTTGTGGGACTACAGGCTAAGCAACCTTATATCGCCACTCCACACACTCCTTTTTACTACCATACCCCAGTGTCATTATTTTCTCACTGCGATGCTGTAGGTTACTCCCATAGTCAAGTGTTCCTTGCCATGAGCTCGTTCCCCTCTTATTTGACTACCTTGGTATAGTGATAAAAATTTTATATTGCATATTATGTCCCACCATCTTGCATATACTTTTGTTGACTATTGTGGTATTGTGGTAAAGGTTTACGCTGCTTCCTTTGCCCTCCAAGTCTGACAAGGACCTTTAGAGTTGAGCAGATGCCCCACGAGAGTGCGATAATAAATTTTTATGTATCTTAGGTGGAAATATGGGGGTATATCATGGTTACAATAGTTTAGATATCATTTTGTTTGGAAGATTGAACAATTTTCTCATATTTGAAGCTCTTTAGATGTTTTGGCTTTTCAGTGTTAGTCAAACGTAAAAAGTAGTTGTTTTCTCTAATTTTAGGAAAATAAGGGGATTTTAATAGAAATACAAGAATCAAGGCTCTACTTATTGGATTCCAGGTTTACTAAGGTGGTTAAATTATTAAAATTTTGGAGGTTATAACACCTTCTATTCCTACTTTCACCCTTCCAATCATGACATCTATATATTACACAATATAGTAATGGTTTTAACACTTTTAGAATTTTTTTATGAGAATCCTTATAGTTTTGTTTCTTCACCTACTACACCTAAATTTAATTAACCTATCATCAAATTTCAAAACAATAATCCTCTAATCATCAACAATAGTCTTGCACACTCCATCAAATCTCAAAAATATCACCAAATGATCTTGTGATAAATCAAATTTTACAAAACATGTCATCTTTATAACAATAAATTTCAAAAATGAACCAAACTAAATCCAATTCTAATCCTTCAATATATCTTACATGTAGTCCATTATCATTCGCTATCTTAAAAGAAACCTATTTTGCAAAACAATGAGATACCTCGCTTTGAGAAGTATACTGGCAAATGAGATCCCAATAATTATGTATTGAATTTTACCACTCTGTATAGCAATTTCCTTTTTGAAGATTCTCTCATAGCTAAAATATTTCCTCAATCATTGAAAGACATGGCCTTGGAATAGCTTTTTTCATTACCTAATAACTCAATTAATTCTCTTACAAAACTTGTTAATTAATTCTTTCAACATTTTCAAGCAAAAATTGGGCCTCAAGTTACACTGACCTATTTAGTCTAATGTAAACAAGGACCTAAGGAAAACGTGATTGATTTTATAGGACTATACCAAGCCCTTTATTCATAAATATCATATTCCCTCTTGGATGTTGATATACATAGAGTCTTTATTGGAAACTTACAACCTAAAATTTAGAATAAGATACTATTAACGAAATATACTTCCTTCATATATTTATGCATGAATCTTCATGATTACCAAATTTTGGTTAGCCAGTATTAAGGTACACCTTCATCGGGTCCTAATAGCTAATCCAAAGATATTCCTTAATGTAATTATCAATCACTTAAAAATTAAAACAAGATTTTCATCAAAATAAACTCTCCTCCATCTCCCAACAACATAAGTTGCTTCTACAACACCATATCAATTTAAGCCTCTAGAGATAGAAAATTCTCACAATTTCCTGATTCTCTTCATGTTATTATGTTATAATTTCTTAATAAAATTGTAAGAGAGGGGGACAAACCAATCAAGGCTCTAGGTCACAGAGATTTGAGAGCAGAGGGCTACCCTAACTTACCTCACTCTAAAGGATGTTTTGGGATGATGACCAAGAATGAAGAGCACTCTCAAGTGCTTCTATCACTCTACAGACCCAAAAATCTGGTTGGGGTTAGATGAGTTGATTTTTGGAGTCCAAACTATACCTTAGACAACACTCTATTCAAGGATGGCAGCGTGGGGTTTGGGATGATAATGTGGTGTGCTGGCATCTCTCTAGCGCGTTGACATTCGTATGACCAGAAAACATAAAGTACATCAGGAAACCTACCAGGAACCTACTGACATGATAGCTAACTGGTTTTTACAAAAAGAACAGAATGATGAAATACAAAAGGAAAATGTGTAAATGATAGAATAAGTAGATAAAAGCTAGGGTGATGAATATTAACTTACTGAAGTGCCAGTTCACTAGCTAACTTCACACACACATTCACCTGCACATAAGAAAGAAAGGGAAAATTATTGGGGCTATATAGGGGTTTGCCTCAATCAAACCCCCGCTTTGGTGTTTCCACCTCCATGAACAGCCGAAAAAGCAACAGAGTAGAAAGTATGATGAAGAAGATAGAAAGAACCGCAATGAACACTACATAAGATAAAGCTACTCTATCAAATCACAAGGGGAAGAGAGAAGCGTTACGACCTCCAAGCATTATGACCTCCAAGCGTTACGACCTCCACCCACATGCTCTCAAGGCCAATGAAGGGAGAACGCAATCAATGAGCTTGGTAAAGTCACCACAGCCACAACGGTGATGAAGGGAGGTCTCGCAAGACTCCAAGCTCATAACTTCTATGGCAGCCTCAAACATGCAAGAGTGAAGTTGATGGAGCTACAAGATACTGCAATGCTCAATGGAATTGTGAAAATAGAGTGCTAGAATGCTAAAGAGATTGAGTGAGAATTTCTTAAGAGATGGAATGAGAATGAAAGAGTTGAAGTGATAGTGAATAGAATGGATTTGAAGGCCAAAAGGAGCCATTTTTTGGGTTGGTTGGTCGTATAGAGGCACTAAAATTTGACCCCAATCATGTGTGTAACGTCCCTATGGACTCTGGACACAGGAATCTATCAGGGGTGGCAACACATTGCGTAGACGTCTGCATGCCGTTCTCAAGTCCCTAATGAAAATTACCCCATCGATACACAAAACACGCACCACGTGGATGCATCTTGTATGGGTGATGTGGAATTTCACCTTCGGATTTGATTTTCTAAGGTGAGGGCATGTGAAAGGGGACTTTACATAAGGGGTGCAAATTTTCTCCTATACATTTTTCCCCCACTTTAGTGAGCATGAATATTGATGAGAATTCAGTAAAGTAGATCGAAGAGTTAGAAATGTATACTTGAACCGTTGAGGAAGCATACCACGATTTGGTGAACTCAAAAGCACAGGGCAAGCAAAGGACTCCATAGGTATTCTCTTTTGAGGATTTCTGAACAAAAGGACTTCATAGCTCTGCAGAACTACGAAGTTGCATAAAGTACATAGAAGGCCCTCAGACCAATGATGAACAAATCCTGTAGGATGTAAGCACCTCATAGGCCTGTAGAATTGCAAGAAGGCATTCCCCCAAGTACTCTCTCATGAAGGAATTCCAGTGTGGGGGGACTCCACAAAGTCAGACTAAAAAGTGGCTTCATAGGTGCACCTACAAAGCAACATGTTAATCCACAAATAAAACATGCCAAAGAACAAAAACAAACCACACAGGCAAACAAATAGACAGTCACACAAATAGTCAAGAAATCGAAGGGCTTTCAAAGGGGTTCCTCAAGAACCCTTCAAAAAAAGAGGGGTCCACCCAAGGGACACATTGTTTGAAAGTGCAAGAATATTTTTTTACAAATCGATTCAACATCAAAGAATCATTTTGAAAGATGTTCACTTCATCAAGGAATTCTAAAGGAAGTAAATTCCACCTTGTGAGGGGAAGGTCGAGGCTTCTCCCATAGGAAAATTTTCTCCCTCTTGAGAGAAATTTTTTCAAGTTATTTCTTTGTGAACCCATGATGAAGGAAACACATTCCATTAGGGATCCAAGTTGAGAATGTGAATTTTGAAAAAGTTTAAAATATTTTCAAGAAAAGATTCATTGGAAATGAATGCATTTCCTAAAAATTGAAGTTGTCATAGTAGCTTCTTCCTTAGGGTGGTGCTAGCTGAATGCAGAAACACACCATGTTCTAAGGAGAGAAAAACAAGAATGTAAAACTGATGTTGTGGCCCATGGGACATAGCGAGATGTCACTGAGGTGATGTTGTCATGCTTACAAGGGAAAAAAAATCACCACAACATCACAACTCAAGCAAAGAAAAGAGAAAGATAACAAAATAGACAAAAACATCACAAACAAAGGGTACAAGGGTGATCTGATAGCTCAGGGTTAGAGATGCTCATAAATATATAAATATCATAATAGTATATAGATTAACTGTCATAAACCCCCTACTATATCATGCCATGTGAAGAATGCATGATAAGACAAAGTAAAAATAAAAAATTGGGTCAACATGGAAGGGAAGCCTAAATGCCACCAACACTTTGTATCATCCCCAATTTTCCAAAAATCAATACTCATAATAGAGGAAGAATGATGACACAAATAGAGGAAGTTTATGACACATAAGTACTTATGTATCCAAGCACCTACAAGGGTGAAAAGGGTCATCCAGGAACACATAATGCAAGCACAGGGGAACACATCACAACAAACTCACACCTAATCTAAAGGTAAAGAAGAGCCCCCCTAACACTCATCGAATAAGATGTCATCCTATTCCCAATCTAGATCAATATATGGGGAAGGAAAATGAACCTATAGTGGTGGAATGTTAAGGGGAGGAGCTTCTAAACATCCTACAACATGAGCCAAGGAAGAAGGCCCCGCAAGGTCTTCTTCGCTTGACTCTTGTGGAGCAATGGTCAGTGATTTCACGAAGATCGCTGACAAGGTCGGGACCTCATCCAAAGAGTTAAACATGCACTTCACATGATTTCCATGTGTTTCCTCAATGGATGAGGGAGGTGGTGCCTAAGATTCAGTCCTAGTCTCACCAAGTGACTCGAGAGTAGTGACGAGCTCAGGGGAAGTTGGAACTTACTCCATCACTAGGATGGCACAAGCTAGCACAAGACCACCCTTTGAAGAGGGTCAAATCCTCCTATGCCCTCCTTTACTAGAAGGGCGAATCTCCACATTTTTCTTCATTAGAGGATGTGAACTCCCCACAGATGAGGTGAGGGGTGCGAAGGAGGTGGATAAGACCATGACAGACACCACTGAGGTGTTTGGCATGTCCATGGGTTTAGGAATGGTAGGATTTCTGGAAGAGACATCAAAAGAGGTGGCTCGATCGAAGGAGTGATGAAGACCTACACCCTTTTAGGGTCTAGGGTTCTCACTCTCACAAGAAGATCCAGAAGCAAGATTGAATTTAATTGAATAGAAGCAAAGGGGATGAGAGAGGAGGACACAACAAGAGGCTTTGAAATAGGGGCGGTCGACTCTCCTTCCTTCCTCTACAAAGTAGTCTTCTCAACTACCACAACCTTTCACCGACGCTTGTGCTCATGCGCAAGGTGGTTTCTGTGACTCTTGGAGCTATAGGCTAAAAGATAGGACAAGACAAAAGGATCTTGATCAACCATAGGGGTGTCCATGAAAACCATCTTCAATGGAGGGATAGACTCTTGAATGAGAGCAAGAGGAAGAGGTTGATTGATAATAGGAGGAGTTAGCTCTAATGACTTGGTGGTGGGCCTCTCCCCATTCATTACTTTGGGAGAAAGAGCGATAGGAGGAAGCAGAGGCCGAGACGTATAGGATTCCCTGCGATGACCCTTTCTTCTACCATATAGGTAGGTCCAAGGTCTAGGAGGCATAATAGGAAGGTCTGATATGCTAATATTGGCTTTGCACCAAGTGGGCGCCATCATAATTATTGTGTGAAACCCAAGAGTAGACACCCAAAATTATTCTTTAGAGAGGGGAGCATAAGAGGCACCTCGAGGATGGGGAGACCTCTCTTTTCCCTTTCGAGAAGAGGAGGTAGCTTGCTGCTGCACTACTAGAGGGGTCACTTTAGACTATCCCTTACCCTCAGTCTTATACTTCATATAGTTTTGATAAAGTAGGTCCATTCTTGGGCAAAGCAGACTGACCAGGGTGGGCAAAAAATGGTCCAATTAATAGCTCCCACGGGATACCAATGATTGATATCCAGTGTCATGCACAATGTGCATGACACCTCCATTCGAGAATTTTAGAAATTTAAGTATGACCAAAGGAACTACATTCATATTTAATAACCAGGGGATACCTAGCTTCACTCTGAAGAGTTCAGACCTCGAGATTATGTCAAAATGCATGTTTACTGACTTAGGTCTGAGAAGGACCAACAAGGCAATGCTTCCAAGGGGAGGTACAAAAAGTCTATTATATGTAAGAATGGTGCTTTCAGGTGTGTCATACCCATCTTTATGTAGGAAATTGATTAACATGATCTCCTCAGCTATAATATTCACTTGACACATTAGGTCAACAAGGACACTTGCTATAGTGTTTCCATTGATTTGCGCAAGGATGTAAAGAGGAGATGGCTCTCTATTAAAACCCATTGACATGTCTTGCAAGGTAAAGGTTATACCTGGAACACTACTCATAGGCTGTGCAAAGGGGATAAGCAGATGTAGGAAGGAGGACATCATGCACAATAAACAATACTCTCACAAATCCCCCCAAAGGTTTGCAATTGGATAGTGACCCAACTAAGGCTTCATTTCACAACGCCTACGTAACCTTCCAACTATGCTTGCTAGGGGTTGTAGGTTGGGTCGTAAGGTGAGATGCCTCAAAACAATCACACTTATAATTCTCATAGGAAACGAGGAAAGGACCCTTAGATGTTGCTAAATGGAACCAAAATGGTTCATTTTAGGTTCACCAAAAATGTAAGAGAGGGGGACCAACAACATCAAGGATCCAGGTCTTAGAGAGCTGAGAGTAGAGGGATGCCCTAACTTACCTCACTCTAAAGGATATTTTGGGATGAGGACTAAGAATGAAGAGCACTCTCAAGTGATTTTAGCACTCTATAGACTTGAAAATCTGGTTGGGGCTAGATGAGCCAATTTCTGGAGTCCAAACTGTACCTCAGACAACTCTTTGTCTGAGGACAACAAAACGGGTTTGAGATGACAACACAATGTGCTGAAATCTCTTTGGTGTGCTGGCATCCATATGACCAAAAATTGTAAAGTATAGTAGAAAAACTACTAGGAACCTACTGACAGCTTAGCTAGCTTATTTTCACAAAAAGAACAGAAAGATGGAATACAAAAGGAAAATGCATAAATGATAGAATAAGTAGATAAAATACAGGGTGACATATTAACTTACTGAAGTTCTAGTTCACCAACTAACTCCATACACACGTTCACCTAAACACAAGCAAGAAGGGGAAAATTGTTGGGGCTATATAGGGGTTTTCCTTGGTCAAACCCCCGGTTTGGTGTTTCCACCTCCACAAACAACCAGAAAAGGAACAGAGTAGAAAGTATGATAAAGAAGATAGAAATAACTGTAATGAGCACTGCAAAAGATAAAGCTACTCTACCAAATCACAAAAGGAAGAGAGATGTGTTACCACCTCCACCCAAAGGATCTCAATGCCAATGAAGGGAGAATGCAAGCAACAAAATTGGAAAAGTCACCACAACCACAACAATGATGAAGGGAGGTCTCACAAGACTCCAAGCTCACAACTTCTATGGCGGCCTCAAATGTGCAATAGTGAATTTGATGGAGTTACAATATACTGCAATGCTCAATTGAATTGTGAAAATGGAGTGCTAGAATGCTGAAGAGATTGAGTGAGAATTGCTTGAGAGATTGAATGAGAATGTAAGAGTTGAAGTAATAGTGAATAGAATGGATTTGAAGGCCAAAAGGAGTCATTTTTTGAGTCAGTTGGTCACACAGAGGCATTACAATTCAACCCTAATTGGGTGTGTAATGTCCCTGTGGATTTTGGACATAGGAATTTATCAAGGATGGCAACGTTCCACATAGAAATCCACGTGTCGTGCTCGCATCCTTGACAAAGATTCCCCCACCAACACATAAAACACATGCCAAGTGGATGCATCTCGGATGGGTGATGTGGAATTTCTCCTTCGGATTTGATTTCTAAGGTGAGGGTATGTGAAAGGGGAATTTGCACAAGGGGTGGAAATTAACTCCTATACAAAAACATGATCCAAATTCCTCCCATTTGACCTATTGATACCACCAAACCATTACCTGATCACTTTAATGCAAAATACTTTTGTCAATATCACCATGCACTTTGACATGATACTAAAATATGTGTGCATCTTTTTTTTTGCTAGTTAAATCACCGCTAAGGGGCAACACCCTGTATAATATGTATGAATCTTAAGCACCAAGTGCAATACCTCATTGATTCTAATTTTATCCACTTGTCTGGTGTGAATGGTAAAGTAAATAAATCATTTGTGTTGCCTAATCAAAATTTGTAAATATTTACCAATCCATTACCAAATCATTAAACCAATCTTGTCAAACAAAATGATTATGAAGATGATGTTGATAACATACCCAATATGATCAATATGATCAATGTTTATCCGTGTAAAAATCAACCTAATCTCTTACCTGATATCACTTTTACACATATTGACATGCACCCAATGGTCCTCTTTACATCATCAGTAGAATTAATGATAAACCCACAAGGGGAATACTCATTGATATGGAATGTTTAGTAAACATGATCACTAAAGAATTTTTGTATTTGCATAAACTATATAAGGATAATTATGAATAATTTGATGTTTTAATAAAATCTCATGATGGTTCTATTTTCCATGCAATTGGTTCTTGAATTCTCTGAATTCAAGTTGGACCAAAAAATTTGGATGTCTTATTTACCATAATTCCAACTTTGGATCAATTTCATGTGTAGTTAGGTCACTTATGGCTTATCTCCATGAAGGCGACCCCCTTTGTTGTTTATAAATGTCTTAAATTCTCATTTGACAGATAAATACATACTATTTGTCATAGTGGATTTAAAGCTTTGGCTGTTAATGAATTTTTTTTGTTGGATTACTTTTGGCCTCAACCAACCTAGCCCCTTCAAGCTCATGAAGAATATCTATTTTTATCATATCAAAAATTCAAATCCAAGCATATAGATCAATTGTCCCTTCATAATATCTCATCGAGGCTCCTTGGTCTCTAATGGCTATGATGGCTATTCCTCTTACTCCATGTGTAGCAAATAAACCTTGACCTAAACAAGGTATTCTTCCTCAAGCCCAACCATTTGGCATTATGCTATGGTTCTCTATTCACCATCCAATAGAGGAACACAAGGAAACTACTCAACAAAGACTTTGAGGATTTCTTTTGTGTCGCCTAAATAAAAACAAACCTTTGTACAAAAACCTAAAACCCCTATTTCCCAACCTTCAATAGTTCCTTTGATTCCTTTTACAAAGGAAGACACACGAACAATATTGGAAAAAAAATCAATACACCCTTCATAAGCTAAATCTCATTAAAGATAAAATCAAAGTGAAAATGAACATAAATAGAGATGTTGTGCTATGGCTCATCAACTTTCTAAATAACATATCCTTGCCTTATGATATACCATTCACACAACCAAATTCTAACGAAATACCTCCCACCCATCCATCTTCATCTTCACCTGACTCCACTCCACCTCCCTCGCCACACCATGAAGCTAAACATTATTTGTCTCAACTAAGCCAAAGATTAAAAATATCTCACATGGTTGATAGTGCTCATAATCAGGTTGCTAGTACTAGTATGCAACCCATTGTGGTATATTCTGATACTGAATTAGAAGATAAAATTAAATAAAAAAGAATATTATAATGAATTATCTCTTATATTTGCAAAATAAATGAATTTAGATGGTGACAACCATGATCATCCTCCTTCAGTGAGTGACCCACCATATGTTGAAATTGGTACCTCTCCTTGTAATGCATTCAATGTAGTCCCTTTCACATATTATCTCTCTTCTATTTATGATAAGAAATATTGGAATGTAGATGATTTTCTATAGATCAACTCGCATGTGTAGTACCCTTTGTGTCCTTGTGTTTTTACTTGGACGTAATGTGATCTCACCACATTGTGATGATTGGTATGTATTTATGTTTGTTAGTTCTCTTTGAATGACCCTTGATGTTTCCTTGGAACAAGGATACAAAGAGAATGAATCTTTTGTGACATTCCTCTATTTGTATCATCATTCATCTTTATGTTGTAAACACCTTTATTTTGTTCCTTTTAGGAATGATGCAAAGTGTTGAGACATTTAGGTCTCTTACATGTTGAACCAAAATAATGTTTGTCTTCATGTGGTATTCCTCCCTTGTGCATTTATTTCCACAAGTATTTGGGGAGTGATGTCAATTTAGATCATGATCATATTGCACATTATCTCTTGTCTATACTGACCCCATATTTGTGGATCCCTCTTGTGCTATTTTTTGTTGTCAACTTTATGGCTTTGTTTTGGGGAAAACCCCTTGTCATGAGATAACTTTTTGCGAATATATCACTTGGAATAGGTTTTCCCAACTAGATAGAGGCCTCTATCTAGCTATTTTGATCTCAAATTTGAATGCCAAGTTCCTCTATCTCTGCTCTCATATTTTCTATTTATGTGTATCAATTCTTAGTTTGACACAATTAGTGACAATTTACTATAGTTGCCTAGTTGAACTAGTTTTCTATCACATAATCACATACATCACATCAATTCACATCATTTCAATATAAAAAATCTCCAAATGGGACCAAAACCTTGATCAACCATTCTGGCTCTTCCTTGAGAATAGTAACCAAGTGGTCTTTTATGATCATTTTTGTGTCCCTCCAATTTTGTAGGCTGAAAAGTGTGATTTAGGCCCTAGATCCATTTTTCCTACAATATAAGATGGTGTAATCTAGAATGCGTAGATGAAAATCAACTCTAGAGTGATGGATTTGAAGGCTTTGGAGTTATTCAACCAAAAGAAGAGACCATTTTCTAGTTATCAAATTTTCATTTTTGTAAGGAGAGCCACCATTTTTTGTTTTTATTTCCCTTTTATTCAAGATCCTTATATATTTTTAGATATTTATTGTTATAGTAGAGGATGATCCCTTAACACAATAATGGTTTGGTTGAGATAATATTTTTTTGGTAAATTCTTCATTGGTGGTTGTGTTTTGATATAGGTGTAACCTATACCCATTCACTAATACTATTTTGGTATCTCCATATATTGTTGTTAGGTGTATAAATTCATTGTCAAAAACTTATTTTAGCTTGAATGGACCCAATTGATGAGTACAAAGTTTTACCTCAAAATCATTGTACCTAGTGTCAAATAACAAAGCCCAATTCCCTATCTTGAACTTTGTATTATGGATGTGATAATCATGCCAAATTTTTATTGCTACTAAATGGATTTAGTGTGATGAAATTCCTCAAGTCTCATTTCATCTAGTTCATTTATCTAAAACATTATTTCATGTCATACTCAATTAAAATCTAGCCCCACATCCATTGTTATCCTAATTGTTTGAAGATTGAATTTTATTAGAAGGATTGGATTCTTCCTAAAAGCTAACACATAGGGAGTAAATTTTACAATTGAATTTCATGTATTATATAGGCCAAAAATTACCTCATGTAACTTGGTTAATCACTTTTGTTTTCTACTACTGTGTTTTTTAGTATGCTTTCTAATTATATAATTGTAAATCTACTTGATTATTTTTCTATCGGTAATAAGGTGAGGATTCCTCATACTTTATTTGGAACCATTCTAAGAAGGATTATCTTACATTGGACATGAATTATGGACCCTAATTTGAAATATCTGGTTTCATAGAAACTTAAGAATATCTTATCATAAAAAATCAACAACCTATTCTTCTTTGGCAAAATCCAAAGCCTAAAATTTTATTTTATTCACACAATTAATATACATAGGGATGTACTATTTTTCCATGGAGTTTAATTTAATAGGTATATAAAAATCTAAACCAAGGATAGTAAAATATTCCATACACACATCCATAGACTCATTAATAAACAACCTATTAGAAAGTGTTTGGTACATTACAGTGCCTAAAGAGAAGAAATATATATGCAATTATACCCTAAGGGTAGGTAAATATAGTTTAATCTTGATCTGTTAGAGCCACTTATATCTAGTTGTACTCACAAATCTATCAAGGAAAGAAAAGTCATTATTTCTTAAAAAAATTATCTAAGACTTGATGAATGAATGACAAAGGGAAGTAATTTCTACAAGTTTCCATGTTGAGATATCTATAAATTTTTGTTTTCATTTACCATTATTTTAAGGGAAAATTACTAATGGTGAAACCTATTGGCTATTTGAAATAGGGTAGATTAATCCTACTTACAAAAGTGTTTTAATTTTAATTTTAACAATATCCTTAAGTTATGGGTTTAGTTTTCATTGTGGTTGCCTAATAGGTCTTACATTTTCTATGTAAATATGGTGAATACAATTATTTTTGTGGATAGATTTCATATCTCATAAGCGAATGATTTGAAGTGTTCTTTTAATTTCATAAATCTAAATTCATATTCATCCAAATATTTAAGGCCTTGTTTAGTTGTATCAAAATTTGTTTAGCTCCAACAGAATAAAAATAGAATTTTGAGGTCCATCATAAATGTGTCTAATAAAAAATAATAAGGTTTCTATATGTGGAATGTAGTGATTTATTTATGTCATGCACAATTTTTTTTCAAAGGGTGAAAACATAACTAACATTTTTTTATAGCAACCACTAAATGTTAGCTACTTAAGTTAGGGACAGTTCTAGTAATTTTGTATATAAAATATAATAAAACTTTATAAGCCATGGGTTATACCATAGTGGTATGAACAAAAATTTTCTCGTATAGCCAATCCTATAAGGGATTACCCTTGCAAAGCCTCCCCTTAAGATGTCTTACTCTTGGGAACCTAAACCTTTTTAGAATATTCCTACCTTCATTTAAGGGTGTGCAAGAATGAATCAACACACCTGCCCATGTATCCCCTATTCCTTGCTCTCAAGAAATGTAACAACGATGTTGTTGAACATGCGATGTTATATGTTGCATGTCAAGCATGGTGAACATTTAGTGGTTGTTAGAAAAAAAAATTGTTAGTTTCATTTTTTCCCTTTAATATTTTTTTTTATCATAGATGGGGATGACATTAAATAAAACAAGTAATAAAAATATTTGGAAAAAGTGTGTTGGTGATTTTATATGTACTATAAATTTTTTTGTTGGATCAAAGTTTGAGTATCATATTAATCATCACATGAGTCTAAACCACTTTTTTTACTCTCCATGTTGCTTTTATCTTGACCATAGCTAGAGAAGCCACGTTTTCTATATCATTGTCCTTGTTCGGTTCAGCTACCCATAACTAATTATCAAGTTTGAGAAAAGGTTTTGAAGGTAGATACTTAAATATTTACTTGAAATTAATTCTTTTGGAGCTTATATATCTCTTAATATTTAGTCCATGAACTTAGCAACTATTGCTAGCTAGGGTTTACCTAAGATCAATCGGTAACTATTCTTCATGGTATGTGATTAAAGTACCATGAAGTCCATAGGGTATTTACAAGGCTTAATTATAATAGGAACATCTTAAACAAACCCTTAGGAATAATTATTAACTAGTTATCCATTTCTAATATGGTGGAAGTGGGATACAATTTGGTAAGGGATAAAGTCTTTAGTATATAAATTGACATGACATTAATGAAAACCCTCATAAAAATGGACATGTTTAGGATTTTTGTGTCATATATAGATATTGTGATCACATAATTTTTTAGAACACCATATTTAGTGGAACACATTTTTATAAGAAAAAGTAAACCAATCAAACCTATGCATGAATGGTGTTGGCATACTTCTTCCTTCTCGGAGTTTTGATATATAAATATTTAATGATTTAATTTAGCTCCATAATTTTATTTATATCTTGTAGTAAAGGAATATAAATGTTTAATCATTTAAGTTCTTTCACAAGTTTAGACTCATAAGGTGGAAAAGGATCTAAAGATGGTTTAATAAATAAAGTTTTTTTAAACCTTTGAAAATGGTGCAATGCCTAGAGAAACTCTAGAAACAACCTTTGAGGGTTTGGGGAAGATTTATAATAGGAATTTGGAGTTTTGTTTACGTATGTAGGTATGTATGTTTATATATGTAGGTATGTTATAGTGTGTTTTTATAAATGTAGGTATGTTCATGTGTGTATGTTCACAGTGTATGCAATCTCATATGTGTTGGTTGATAGATTTATCACCTAACTCTATATTCTCACACCCATTAAGGTGACAAATGTAACCACAATTGAATTAGTAATGATATGGATTTTAGACTGATTCTCTACTTATTTTAAAAGGTGGAAGCTTCCTTCATTTGATATCCAATGAATAATTTTTAACTAGAGATGCTTTTAACCAAAAAACAAATAAAGGAAGGGGATTTTAACCAGAAAGCTTTAAAGGAATTAACATATTTCATATGAAAAAATTGAAATAATTCTCAACTAATATTGAATCAAAATCACCACAACATCTTCATTCACAGATAAATCATAT
Organism: Sequoiadendron giganteum; assembly: GCA_007115665.2. Classification (NCBI taxonomy): domain Eukaryota; kingdom Viridiplantae; phylum Streptophyta; class Pinopsida; order Cupressales; family Cupressaceae; genus Sequoiadendron; species Sequoiadendron giganteum. Next base: position 841,863,223 of record CM021102.1, read on the forward strand.
TATAGTGATGGAACAACTTAAAGCATAAACCATTCCAATAATAGATCACTTATAGCAGAACAATCAACATAAGCAGAAATAATTCATACACCATAATTCAAAGATTACAAATGCATAAATTCTACCATAGTTTTCTATATCAAAAAAATAGTAAATCAAGATAACAAATTTTTTCTCTAATGAGAAAATCAAAGTTTTCCCCAAGATCCTGATACTATTAGCCAATCACCTATTTAAAGCATAACCAATTGTCTTTGGTAATGATTTCTTGAAAGTAACCATACCGAATAAAAGAGTCTTAAACTTAAAAGAGCCAAAATAAACTAAAGTGTCATGAAGTACTAAAAATAATTAAGCATCAATTCTTCTTGCCTCAACATCTTCATCTTCTAGATTCACAACCGCTTCCTTTCGCAAGAGTTCCTCCTATGCCTTCATCTTGGATTTCTAATCTCTATGCTTGGAAACAATCACAAGTATTTCTTTGCTTCCCAGGGTCTCAGTGATTTGTAGTATAGTTCTCAATTTGGATAGAGCAGCCTCAAATTTGACCAGAGTTTCAAATCTCTTGTTTGCTTCGGTCTTAAAGGAATCAAGGTAGACTTGTAGTCTTCCAAACTTTGAAAAAGACTACTTGGTTGACATGGCAGGATCTGCTATTTCGTTGTTGAATACTTCTTTGAACTTTAGAAAAATCTCCTTGGCATCCAGAATCTTCTCATCAAACTCATCAATGATATCAACCTTTAAGTCATGACAGTTACCTTTAATTTCCACTAGCATATCTAAATACCTTTCAAGTACCCCAAAAATTTCCTTTACCAAATTATCATAAATGCCGAATTTCCAATCCAATGAATCAGACCAAGAAGGATCTAACTCCTTTGGGTCATTCACAATCTGCTCATTAACCAACTTCATTTAGTTCATGGAAATTAATTATTTTGTTTCTTGTGAGAGTACGTAGAGGCTAGTATGATCTTTCCTAATCTGTCTTAACTTTGACATCAATTCTTTCCTCTTATCAACAACTCGAGTGTAGAAAAGCAAAGACTTATTGATAAAAAGAGTAATCTCCTGGTACATTTCATCTATCCACTCACTAATAGCTTTGGAATAGCCCAAATTCTTTCTAATTAATTGCATTGAAGATGCATCAATATCTACTCCTTGAGAACTTGAGGCTTCATTGGATATAGCTGAGGGAACCAGGGAGGAAATGAGATTCTTTAAATCAAGGACTTGGGATCGCAAATTCACCTTTTCTTTCCTTTCTTCTTTTACTCACTTAATTAAAGAATTGACTGAATAATTTGCATGATACACATCACCCTCTAATGTTTGAGGTCCCATATCAACATGTGTGATATTGTAATCAACCTCACTTATTTCATCATCATTCAAATCCTTCACGGGTTATACAATCTCTAATATTTGATTCCCAGAGGTAGGATCAATCAACATCCTTGACATTTTTTGAGCTTTCTTTGGACTTGAGGAGGACTGAATAAATTTGCAATTGTTTCTACTCCAACTATAATTGTAGGAGTATATTTCCTCTTTTTATCCACTGCCTTTTTTAGCCATACCGGGGAAGCTTCTACCAAAACAACATCCTTGTTTCCATGAGCAATTTCATTTGATACAATAGGGAGGATATATGTATTATCTCCCAAGGAAGAAGGTACATCAAACAAAGGAGGGAAAGTATTATCTTCAACAATTTTCCTGAAAATAGCGTCTGAATCCTCAGATACAGGCTTTGCTTGGTTTCTTTTTGTTTAGAAACTAGGGTAGACACACTATCTTGTTCACATACCAATTTCAATTTAGCAGCCTCTTCAGGTTTCTCACCATCACCTCCAGACTGTGAATTTTCACTTGAGGACCTAATAGCCAATCTTTCCAGTGAAGCATTTACTGCAACAGTTTGGGTAGATCTCTGTTCATTCCTTTGAGATGATCTTGGTTCCTAAGTAGAACTTGTCGTCTGTCTCCATTTCCCTCCTAACCAATCCCAAGTTCTTTTCAGTACTGGGGTAGCTCGTACATTCATGTTAAAAACTTCATTCTTACTCCAATCAACCTTGGGGTGATATTTATTGGGTAAATTATCATATTCTAGATCAATAACCATCAAATCTTCAGTGGCATTCTCAGGAACATGGATAGAAAGACTAAATGCTTGAATTTGTCTGAGGGTTAACCTCATTACCATCAATACAATCTTCTCAAAATCTTTAATGGAAGGCTTATGCTGGCATGAACTTTATTCATACAAATTCTACTTCACGAAACCCTTGCTATCAAAATTAGCCCTCATGAATAAATATTGGAGATTATATTGTTTGAGAACTCGTTCAGTGCCTTTAGCTATTTGATTATTTTTACATGTGAAAGAAGGAGTCACCAATGGGAAAGGATAACCCCATTTCCCCATACTCATGTATTTTATGTTCACCAAGGCCATTTGCTACAGACCTCTAGAAACAACAGAAAATCCTCTGGATACCTAGGCAATTTTAATGGAGATTTCTCATAACCTCCTATCCTCAAATATGAAAACCTTTCAAATTGAATATAGAAAATTCCAAATTTTGACACCAAAGATATAGATTTAGGAGAAAAATTCACTTCAGGGTTTCCATCTAGCTTCCTCACAGCCTCCATCAAGAATGCATCATTAACAAGGTAAAATTATCCCATTCCAACCTACTTAGTGAATTGTGGGTAACATTTATACACAGGCTTGCCAGAAGTTAGAGGTACCTAAGGTTTTAAGCCTGGCCAAAAAGACCTCTGACTGGCTATAACATATATCAAGCAAGAACAAAGATGGAAGGTGGAAATTTCCTCAAAATTATTGGAAAATGTGCCTCAACTTGCTGGCTTGAGCCTCTATTAAGGACTTGACAAATTTACCCTCCCTACCGCGGAGTCCTTCCTTCCCTTTGGCAAGAGCATGATGGTCCTTGGCTTCATCAACAAAATGATCACATATCGGTGAGTGACAATGTGTTGTTTCACCGATATGTTGATATGCGATAAACGTCGTGTCAGTGAGACTTGGCGTCATCAGTGGAACCTGATCGGTAGTCTCAATGATAGAATGATATGCTTTGTCGGTATGACTTGGGGTCATCGGTGGAACCTTTCATCGGGCTACACCGATGGACCGATGGTAGATGGAAGTGACTTGGTGGGGACCAAAACATAGTATACCAGCGAACAAGAATCTTTATCTATGATTGAGATTTGACTAATCCAACGGTTCTCGTTTTATTTTGTGCTTAGTTGAGGTGAGTACCGATGAAATCCTGTGAACCGAGTGGAATTGTCTGAGTGTTTGACACTTGGTGGCATGTGATATAAGCAGGCTTCAAACATGTGTCGTTGTTTCAGAGAAGCCTATTGGGAATTTTGTAGATGCCCTTTTGATTCCCCGAAAGTGCACATGTCTTGGTGGACTCTGGCGGTCTGACGATTGGACGGTTATCGCCATACTGCAGTGGTCGTTAGGCCATGCTGTAGTAGCTCGGTAGGAGATGCTCAGGGCACCGTTGACTATTTCGATAGTCAAAGTTATGGATGAATGGTGTGACGACACGTGGCGTGATCTCCTTCATTGATTTTACATCACTGTTGTAAATCAACTGTTATTGATCGAATGTCTAAATCTATGAAAGCGATATGTGCATTAACTGTAAGATCTGATTCGGCAGTTGATAAAATCCAAATCTAGGTAATTCTCTATGATAGAATTAAATGCTTGGGTGGACCAATGCGTGAATGCAGGGCGATCTGATCAGAGATCTAGTTGCTTGTTGGTGAAGTATGGAAATAAATTGGATCCTCCTTTGGTTGTTTGATAGTAGAAGGAATAGAGACTAAGGTGACGATGAGAGTAGAGATTCATTGTATGCAGTAATAGAATTGTAATAGTGAAGAGGTCAACTGAATGCTACTAAGAGCTGACATCTTCAAGTCAAGTCTGTAACTTTGTATGTAAACCAATTTTTACTGTAATACAAAGTGATTTTGCTTGGTGTGGTGGGTTTTTCTCCCGTAAGGGTTTTCCTACATAAATCTAGTGTTATCTCTGCGATTGTTTATTTCTATTACTATTGTTATCCTGTATGTGTTCATCTCAATTATTTTAAGAAGGGTTAAAATAGGTCTTTGCACTTCTCCTCTATAGTTTTAGTGTTAGGAAAGCGTTTCCGCACTCTTTCTTTTCCTTTCAAGTGGTATTAGAGCTTGGCCAGTTGTGTTATCCTTGTTAGTAGGGCTGGTTTTTGTGCTAGTACTATTCTAGTGGGAGTCTTGCAAAGTTAAAACCTAGTTTTGTTTGAGATGGCGAGTACATTAGGAAGAGTAGAAATTGAAAAATTCAATGGTGGCAACTTTGAGTTGTGGAAACTCAAAATGGAAGACTTGCTTATGGATAGAGACCTTTGGGTTGTTGTGTCTGGAACTATGCCACAAGGTATGAAACAAGAAGATTGGGACCTCACAAATAGAAAAGAAAGAGGTCTGATAAGACTTAGTATGGCCGATTCTGTACTCCTGAATGTCCATGAGGAGAAGTCTGTAGCTTCGTTATGGATGAAGCTTGGTGACATTTATCAGGAAAAGTCTCTGGAAAATAAGTTATTCTTGAGGAAGAAGTTGTACTCCTTGAAGATGGAACAAGGTGCATCTATTGCAAGCCATCTGAACTCATTTAATATGAGTCTTTCTCAGTTGGTGTCTGTGGGTGTGAAGATAGAGGAGGAGGATCGTTGCATGCTCCTGTTATGTTCATTACTTGACACATGGGATCATCTAGTAATGGCTATTTAAAGTATGGACACCACTATCAAGATGGAAGATGTTGTTGCCTCACTGTTGTTTGAAGAGATACGGAGGAAGTCTTCAGAGATGGCCAAAGAGGCCCTGGTTGTTCAAGGTAGATCGAAGGAGAAAGGCAAGAAGAAGGACAAGAAGTCTAAATCTAAATATGAAGGGAGATCAAAGTCTCCTGGTAAAAAGTTCAAGGTGAAATGCTGGAATTATGGGCAGCCTAGCCATATCCGAAAGTATTGCAAGGAGAAAAAGAAGAAGAATAACTCTTCAGACAATGATTATTCTTAGAGTGATGCAAATGCCTTCATTGCAGCCTTGGAAACTCAGGCATCAGATGATGTCTAGCTGGTTGACTTAGGTGCATCTTTTCACATGACGTCTCATAAAGAGTGGTTCACTAAGTATGAAAAGTATGATGGTGGAAAGGTGTACTTGGCAAGTGATTCAATACTAGAGATTGGTGGTCGTGGAAGAGTCAAAATACAGTTCCCTGATGGAAGAATCAAAGGGATTGGTGATGTGCTACACATACCAGGTTTGGCTCGTAACTTACTTTCTATCAGTAAGATGAATAATGATGGTGTGGAAGTTTATTTCTCGAGTAAAGGATGTAAGATGGCTAGGGGTGCAATGGTGTTGGCTAAGGGTGTATGTACTGGCACTCTATATAAGCTGGATGCACGTCTTGTTCAATGTAACAACGTCTCTCCAAAGCCAAGTAAAGCTGCTCCTGTAGAAAAGGATGATGAAGCCCCTCTGGGTGCAAATGCCTTAGAGGTGAAACTCCTAGCAGAGAAGACCATGTTGTGGCATCATAGACTCGGTCACATAGGTGAGAAAGGTTTAAAAACCTTGAAAAATAAAAATATTGTTGAAGGGCTTGATGATTGTAATCTTGAGTTAACTTTTGCGAACATTGTATTTATTGAAAGCAATATTTGTTTTTTCATTTTATTCAAGTCCTCATAAATCTTCTGGTGTACTGGATTCTGTTCATTCTGATGTGTTTGGTCCAGTGAATGTTCCTTTGTTATCGAAGTCTAGATATTATGTTTCTTTTATTGATGACTATTCGAGAAGGGAATTTATATACTTTCTTAAGAGTAAATTAGAAGTGTCCAGTCGGTTTAAAGAATTTAAAACTTTGGTAGAGAATCGGACTGAAAATAAAATTAAATGCTTGAGGATGTATAATGGTGGTGAGTTTTGTTCTGTATATTTCGAAAGGTACTATAAAGACCATGGGATTAAAAGGCATAAAACTACACCTTATACTCCACAACAAAATGGAGTTGCTGAAAGGTTGAATAGAACGTTAATGGAGAGAGCGAGAAGTATGTTGAGCAGTGTTGGTTTGGAGTAGAAATTCTGGGCTAAGGCTGTGGCTACAACATGTTACCTGGTGAATCATTCAACTTTTTCTGCTCTTGTAGACAAAACACCTTTGGAAGCATGGTTTGGTAAGAAGCCCTCTCTGAGACATATTCGTGTCTTTGGCTATGAGGCATATGTATATGTACCAAATGAGAAGAGATCTAAGTTGGAGAACAAGGCTGTTAAATGTATCTTCATCGACTATGGCATTGGTGTGAAGGGATACAAGCTTTGGAATCCTGATACTGAGAAGGTTTTGTACAACATAATAATATTTCATGAGCTGAAACCTTCAATAGTTGATCCACAGTTAGAGACAGATCAAAGAGATAAGAAGAATGATGTAGTTGAAATTGCTTAGACTCTAAAAAAAGAGGAACCACATGGTGTACCTGAAAATGAGGAGAGTTAAAGTAGCTCTGAGAGTTCTAAAGATGAAGAACTACAACCTTAGCCAGTAAGAAAGTATACACATGAAAAATGACAACCTGATAGGTATGGTTTCTCTATGTTAGATTCAAACTATGCCTATGCTTTGATTACTAGCACTGATGAGCCTAGGACTGTAAAAGAGACAATTAACATGTTTGATTCAAATTCCTGGTTGGAAGCCATGAATGAAGAAATGGAATCATTGAAGAAAAATAAAACCTGGGACTTGGTACCTTTGCCTGAAGGGCAAAAGCCTGCTGGTTGTAAATGAGTATTTAAGAAGAAGACTGTTCTAGATGGCAGTGTTGAAAAGCATAAAGTGAGGTTGGTTGCAAAGGGGTATTCCTAGATAGAGGGGATTCATTATGGAGAAATATTTTCCCCTATAGCAAAGCTTACATCTATCAGATTTATTTTGTCACTGGCAGCCATGTATGACTTAGAGATTGAACAGATCGATGTAAAGACAACATTTCTCCATGGAGAGTTGGAAGAATAAATTTATATGTCCCAACCTAAGCACTTCATTGAAAAAGGTAAAAAAAATTTGGTTTGCAAATTAAAGAAATATCTATATGGTTTGAAGCAGTCTCCTAGAATGTGGTACCAAAATTTTGACACCTTTGTGTTGTCTATGGGATTTGTGAGATCAAAATCTGATGATTATGTTTATTATAAATCTAAAAATGATTGTGTGCTTATTATCACCCTGTATGTGGATGATATGTTGTTCATAGGAAATAGTATGACTATGATTTATGATCTTAAATCTCACTTGTCTACAAAGTTCAAAATGAAAGATCTGGGTGTAGCAAGGTATATTCTAGGGATGGAAATAACTAGGAATAGAATGAATAGAAAGCTCTGGGTAAGTTAGAGTAAGTATGTTAACACTGTTCTAGAGAGATTTGGTATGGATGTTTGCAAGCAACTAGTTGTTCTAGTCTTGCAGGGAACAAAGCTATCTATTGAAGACTATCCAAAATCTGCCATTGAGATGGAGGACATGACCAGGGTGCCTTATGCAAGTGTTGTTGGCAGTTTAATGTATGCAATGGTCTGTACAAGGCCAAACATTGCCCAACTAGTGGGAGTAATAAGCCGCTTTATGGAAAATTTGGGAAGGACACATTGGGATGTTATGAAGAGAGTGTTTAGATATTTAAAGGATACTTCAAAATATGCTTTGTGTTACCATGGCAACTTGGTTGCATCACAAAGAATTCTCAGCATTCGTGGATATGTGGACTCTGATTGGGCAGGGGACATTGACAGCAGGAGATCCACCAGTGGATACACTTTCATGTTAAATGCTGGTGCAGTCAGTTGGATGAGAAAGTGACAAGGTGTAGTCGCTTTGTCTACTACGGAGGCAAAATACATGGCAGCAACTCACCCCTGCAAAGAAGTTGTTTGGCTTGGTCGTTTGTGTTCTGATATTGGTTTTGATGTAGGGAAAATTACTATTTTATGTGACAGTCAGAGTGCCATTTATTTGGCGAAAAATGCAACTTTCCATGCCAGGACGAAACATATCGATGTGCAGTATCACTTTGTTCGAGATATGATGGAGGATGGAAAGGTCTGCTTAGAAAAGGTGGATACTTTGAAATTTTTTGTTGATGCATTGAAAAAGCTAGTGAACACAGACAATTTCAGATGGTGTGAAAGTTTGATGGGCCTTGGGGCCTATGATCGTTAGTAAATTTGAAGTCTGGAGGAAGCCAGTAAGTCTTCGTCAAGTGGGAGCTTGTTGGAAAATGTGCCTCAACTTGCTGGCTTGAGCTTTTGTTAAGGACTTGATGAATTTACCCTCCCTACCATAGAGTCCTTCCTTCCCTTTGGCGGGAGCGTGATGGTCCTTGGCTTCATTGAAAAAATGATTGCATGTTGGTGAGTGACAAATTGTTGTCTCACCAATATGCTAATATGCGATAAACGTTGTGTCGGTGAGACTTGGCGTCATTGGTGGAACCTGATCGATAGTCTCAACGATAGAACGATATGCTCTGTCGGTGTGACTTGGGGTCATTGATGGAACCTTTCACCGAGCTACACCGATGGTAGATGGAAGCAACTTGGTGGGGACCAAAACATTTATATAACGATGAATGGGGATCTTGATCTATGGTTGAGATTTGACTAATCCAATGGTGCTTGTTTTATTTCATGCTCAGTTGAGGTGAGTACCGACGAACTCCTATGAACTGAGCGAAATTGTATAAGTGTTTGACACTTGGCGGCATGCGATGTAAGCAGGATTCAAACATGTGTCATTGTTTTGGAGAAGCCTATTGGGAATTTCGTAGATGCCCTTCTGATTCCCTGAAAGTGTACAAGATGTGTGCACGTGTCTTGGTGGACACTGGCGGTCTGGCGATCGAACGGTTATCGCCATACTGCGGTGGTCATTAGGCCATACCGAAGTAGCTCAGTAGGAGATGCTCGAGCCACTGTTGACTATTTTGATAGTCAAAGCGATGGACGAATGGCATGATGACATGTGGTGCAATCTCATTCGTTGATTTTACATCGTTGTTGTAAATCAACTGTTATTGATCGAATGTCTAAATCTATGAAAGTGATATGTGCATTAACTGTAAGATCTGATTCGACGGTTGAAAGAATCCAAATCTAGGTAATTCTCTGTGATAGAATTAAATGCTTGGGTGGTCCGATGCGTGATTGCAGGGTGATCTCATCAAAGATCTAGTTTCTTGTCGGTGAAGTATGAAATTAAATTGGCTCCTCCTTTGGTTGTTGGATAGTAGTAGGCATAGAGACTAAGGTGACGATGATAGTAGAGATTCATTGTATGCATTAATAGCATTGTAACAGTGAAGAGGTCGAGTGAATGCTGCTGAGAGCTGACATCTTCAAGTCAAGTCTATAACTTTGTATGTAAACCAATTTTTACTGTAATACAAAGTGTTTTTTCTTGGTGTGGTGGGTTTTTCTCCCGTAAGGGTTTTCCCATATAAATCTAGTGTTATCTCTATGATTGTTTATTTTTGTTACTCTTGTTATCCTACATGTGTTCATCTCAGTTGTTTTAAGAAGGGTTAAAAAAGGTCTTTGCACTTCTCCTCTGTAGTTTTAGCATTAGGAAATCATTTTCGCACTCTTGCTTTTCCTTTTAGAAATTAACTAATTGCTCGTTCAAATGAAAGAAAATTACTTTAGCCCAATCTATAAACATGTTTTCATCACAGATAACTAAAATAAATTGACACATCCAATCCTCAAAAGAACCAATATGTGCACTCCCAACAATATGATGCAATAGAGCAATGTCATCTGCAATTTCTCCTTTGAAATGTGACCTTTTAAGTTTAGCAGGTAGTTGTGACTTACCTTTATTCTCTGACTTCAACCAATCTTTGGCTATGGAATTCTTGCACCAGTCCTCATTAGCTTTGAAAAATTCATTTCCTGCAACAACCAACATTTCTTTTATAGGCACTTTCTCTGGAATCCTTAGCGCTTGGGAAACGGCTTCAAGAGAAATTCTGGCAACAATAGTTTCGTCTATAGCTTTTATCTACATTATTCTAGGAATATATCTCCTCACACATGCACTAATCAGGTCCACACTCAGGATGGATTCTATGAAAGCTTCGACGTGAGCTAATCCACTCTCCAATAGTTTCGCGTCAACGACAGATTTCCTGATACTTTCCAGTCACACCCAGGGTTCATCCAGATTAAAAGATCCCAAATCTGTGTCCCTCACACCAAGCCAATGATTTCCAGTTTTGGACTGCATGAGCTTGCTATGGATAGAGGAAAACCTACTTTTCTTGAAATAAAATCATAGAAAATGGAGGCAAAATTGAGAATTCAAGCGAACAAAATTCCACCACCTTTAATCACATGAGGACAAGAAGATGTGTGTTTGGTATTGAATTAATGTGATTCCTTGTTTTAATCCTCGGTAAAGTAAAACTCAAGATTGGTGCGCTTTACAAAAAATATTGATAAGACATCTCTAGGTTGCATTGTACGCCTCATTAAATGCATAGGCAGTGCCTCAAAAAATGTGGAATGAACAACATATCACCTTGTCACGGATGACCGAAACTGTATAACCTAAAATCGGGAGTTGTGAAGTTATGGAAAGCTTCACCTCACCGACTACACACTAGACTGGTGCATCTGACACTACCAAGAAGGAACAAACCGAACCGTCGGGAGATTAGGGAAAATTCAAACCCGATGACACATTTTAGAAACATTGGACGTCGATGACTTAAGTTTCAAAACCTAAAGAATGCACAACAAGAGGTTAGAAAAAGAAAAGAATCTGCGACAAAGGCAAGGATGATGGAAAAATTTCTAGACTCAAATGGAAAATAAGAAACAAAGACCAAGCAAGGTAAGATTTTAGTATCTCATGACAAAAATATATATAACCATAGGTAACAATATGTATATATGTTTATGTGTGTATGTTCACGGTGTATGTAATCTCATATGTATATATGTTTATGTGTGTATGTATGTTCATGGTGCATGAATTTTAAGAGTGTTCTTGTTCATGTGTATGTATCTCATGTGTACATGCTCATAAGGTTGTTAAGAGACTATGTGAGAATAATGCACTCCAAAATGGTCGGGTGACTTGGAAAACAAATAGAGACCTTACCTAGCATTTAGCTGCTCACTTGGAAATTTTGGCATAGTTGGTTTTGGTCCAAGAGACACAAAACAAAAATATTCTTATTTCCAAATTCACACTACTCTCTAATGATAGATTTTACAAGTTTTCATTCTAAGTTGACATGGTCAAACGGTGTTTAGTTGACCAAAATTGAGAGAGGTTAATATGAAGGGATACCATATGGACTTGTACATGTAGATGAAACATTCTTAGGTGCCATGAGCTTCGAGAACCACTCCATAGTTTGGAAAGATTTTTATCTTAGGTCTCTTAAGAGACTCCATTAGAATAGTGCACTTTGAATTGATTAGGTGACTTAGAGAATGAAAAAATCCCTTACCTAGCATTTACATTCCCACTCAGACATGTTAGCATAGTTGATTTTGGTCTAGGATGCACGAAACAAAAAATATGCTTCTTTCCAAATTTTCACTACTCTCTATTGATAATTTTTGAAAGTTTTCATTCTAATTTGGCATGGTCAAATGATGTTGAGTTGACCATTTAATTGAAAGAGGTTAATATGGAGGGTGTTGCAAGTATGAATGAGTATGGTGGTGTTGTCATTAATGTTGTCATTGATTTCAACATAGTATAGGTTGTTGCAGTGAAACGAAACAAGTGATTGCATGCGGTGCATGTATATTTGAGATACTATAGATATGTTATGAGTACATGGAGCTATCTTTATGTTGTTGCAGGTGTGTTGATATGATGAGTTACCAAGTACTTTTGAGAAAATTAATAAATAGTGAAGACAAAATTGTGTGTGTGTTTAGAATGTGCTTCGGTATGTACTCTACATTTCTTCTGTGTTGATCCTATGCTTGTGAAGATCTATAGCATTGTTTAAGGGCATCCTTGGGTGATATATCTTGGATTATAGCTTCTAGCTTGATGAAGAGTGAAAGTTGAGTTAACCAGTTTGTGAAATGGTCTAGTAGAGTTTTTTATTTGTGGACTAGGAGAAATGTATCTACTCAGTAGTCCTCCACTTGTTTGTTTCAGGTCTTGCATGTTTGGAAGAAGGCTTGTAATGGTGCTATCTATGTTCTATCAAAGGTGTTCATGGTTTGGTGCTCTGAAAGACTAGTTTCAAAGATACTATATGTGTCTATATAGTTCGAATGGACTGATGGAAAGTGTTCTTTGTATGAAGGTTGTTGCAATAGTTGTGGATGAATTTGAAGGCATCTAAGATGTGTTCCAGTGTATGGTGAAGCATGTTATGTGGTCCACATGTTAGCTTCTTGTTACAGATGTGTTTACTTCAAATTTCATTGGTGTTTTCATTAGGTTTGGTTGACCTGGTGTTTGCACATCATGCGAAGGATAAGTATCAATTAAGGAAGCATGTGATTGATCCAAGATGTTGTTACTTGGTTAAGTGTTGGTTTGGTCGATTCTCATTCTCATCCACTATGGGAATGTTGAGTTGCTGACCTAATTTTAATTTGTAAAATGAAGAGTGTGTAGCCGACCTTGGAGAAAGTTTCTAAGATTGAAGATGGTATAAATACAAGACAAGATGTTAAGGATTGTACACCACAAGTGTGATAAGCAAAGTAGATGCAAGAGATTGTATGAAAGTGAACTAAGGCAGAAAGGTCTTCAATGTGTTAGACTCCTAAAAGCAATGAGCTGATGGTGTTTGCAATTCTCTAATCAAGGTTGTGGATGTGTGAAAGTTTTTGTGGTGGATCTTCTGTTGCATTGAGATGATGTTCTTTGTGTAACATTCTTCTTTTTATCTTTCTTTGTAGGTAGTGAGCCTCCCATCTAGACAGTGAGTCCTATCTTGGGCAGTGAACCCTTTAGTAGTGAGCCTCTTTGTAAATGGTTTTGCAATTACTCTTATATTATGAATTAATCCTCACCGTGGTTTTTCCATTATTGGGTTTTCCACATAAATCTAGTGTTTCTTATGTTTTCTTTTTGTTATCTGCACTTCATGCTCATACTTAATAATAGATTAAAGTGAATCTGGAATTGTTTAAGATATGTGGTGAATGTGATTAGATACAATTGATTCACCTCTTAGTTGTCTTGTTCATTTAAACATAGGGATTCTATATGGACTTGTACATGTAAATAAAATATTCTTAGATTCCATGAGCTTCGAGAACCACTCCATCATATTTTGGCAGTTTTTTCTCTTAGTGCTCTTAAGAGACTACACTGGAACAATGCACTTCAAATTGATTGGGTGACTTGGAGAATGAACAAAGCCCTTTCCTAGCATTTACCTACCCACTCAAATTTTTTTGTGTAGTCAATTTTGGTCTAGGATGCATGAAACAAAAAATGTGATTCTTTCAAAATTTGCACTGATCTTTATTAATAGTTTTTGCAAGTTTGCATTCTAAGTTAACATGGTCAAATAGTGTTGAGTTGACCAAAATTGAGTGAGGTTAATGTGGAGGGATTCCATATGGACTTGTATGTGTAGAAGAAACATTCTTAGGTTCTATGAGCTCCAATAACCACTCTATCATAGTTTGATAGAAAATTTCTCTTAGAGCTCTTAAGAGGCTACACCAGATTAGTGCACTTCAAATTGATCGAGTGACTTGGAGTACTAAAAAAAACTTCCCTAGCATTTACATTCCCACTTGGACGTGTCGACACAATCAATTTTGGTCCAGGATGCATGAAAAAATATTCTTATTGCCAAATTTCAATTGCTCTCTACTGACCATGAACTAAATTTTAACATTATTGATTTAGTTTATACTATTGCTTTATTATGATTTGGAATTGAGTAATCAATTCAATGCATCTACAAAGGTTAAGAAAAGACATATATGTTTAATTTTTTATTGAATCTATTTCATCCATCATAGTAGGAATTATTGGCATTTAAATAAATGAATTATTCTTTCTTAATTAGCTTTATTTGTTATTTTTGGGCATGGTGGTGGGCACAATTATCTATGCACTAATATTTAGTATGATATTTTATCTCTACTATCTTGTTACCTTAAGGTTTAGTTTTAACTATGTCACTACCCTTACATACACCTTTTTTATTTTGTGTATGTGCATGTGCCGCATTGTGATATGTGCTACCTTTGTAGATTGAGGTAGCATTATCTTTCTATGTGTGTACCTTCTAAACATATTCTCCACACATGTAGGAAATTTATGTGTTGTGTTTTCATGCATGACAACACTAGTGAGCTAGCATGCATTACCTCATTATTAGTGTTGTAATTATTAATGCAAAAAATTTGTTAGGTTTATTTTTACTCATGTTGTCTTTACTAAAACTTAAGCATTAAATTTGGTATCAATCTCATGGTTGCAACACAAGGGGTTGTAGGAGTAATTATTGGATCTCATATTTGTTTTGTGTATCATGTGAAACTATTAGTCGTTTCCATCTTGTTACATGCATTATTGTTTTTTGTATGTCGAAATATTTAGATCCTCATCATGTTGGTTTATTGTCTCATTTAAATGATAAATCTTCTTAATGCTTTGAGTTCTTAAGAGAATGTTAACTATATATGTGATTGATTGAGTGGCCATTTTTTGGCATGATAGATTTACCACAACCACTTCTATAACATTATTTTGAATCTTTCTTCATGAAAATAGATGATTGTTTTAATAAATTATAAATGAAGTATGTTATGCTCTATTGCTGATTTATTAATATTACATTGTGAAAGACATATGTTGTTTACAATGCATGCAACTTATGAGAAAATAGTAAATTATTCGAATG
This sequence comes from Sequoiadendron giganteum, assembly GCA_007115665.2. Lineage (NCBI taxonomy): Eukaryota > Viridiplantae > Streptophyta > Pinopsida > Cupressales > Cupressaceae > Sequoiadendron > Sequoiadendron giganteum. Next base: position 841,878,264 of record CM021102.1, read on the forward strand.
CTTAGAAAGTAGTGTATCTTGCATTTTACTCTTTTGAATATATGGCTATCATGTTGCATGGTGTGCTTATCGACATGCAAAAATAGAACCAAAAGAATGAATTTGTGTATGTATTATTGTACCAAATTTTTTATTCTATGTCATTTATTTTGATGCACTAATCAAAAGGAAAATTCAAATTGAAAAATCCATCATTGTTAAAGGGGAAATTTAAATTTATTGAAAGGATAAAAACCAAAATAAAACTATAAAGACTAATTATGTTAATGGATCAAGGAATCAAAGGATAAAGGGATCAAATTTGGTAAAGCTTCCCAAGGTGACCAAATTTAACAGTAGTATTCATGTTATTGTAAATGTCTAATGATAATTTATGAGTGAAAATGATATGTCATTTATAAACCATTAAATTTGAATATTGCAAGAAATTAATAGATATGCCATGTTATTGACCATAGAACAACCATTATAAAGTGATTATGCATTCAAATTTTATTTTTTAAAGTAGGAAAGCATGCACACAACGAACAAAATATATCGAATATCGATTTGTATATATAAAAGTTTAGAGTGATTGTGTATGTACATATACAAATTTGTCATATATTCCAACTCAAAACAATATTTACAAAATGTGGCATATGCTATCTCAAGGTATGTATACAATGTACATCTAAATAGCTATGCCATGTTAAGAAAATCCTAAATTTGTGGTAGATCATCAAAATGTAGCCTCTTCAATCCACTTGATGGATGAGAAGTTGGCTACACAATAACAATTCAAACCAAAAATTAGATTAATTAGCTCAATGGTAAATAATTTAGACTACTAAATAGAAACTTATCTACTATTAAAGTAACATCTAATCACTATACTAAACTATAATTCTCAAAAATATCAACTAGAGTCAATATCAATTCTTCATTACCTCAAGCCTTCGATTTTTTGTTGAAAAACATACAACAAATGATGGTCCCTTAGGATGATTAGGAGTCCTACCATATTGAAATGGTAGAGGATACACATACGTGGATGGTTGAATACACTATAAGAAGAAATATAAAATTGACAAAATTAATATATAATTGTTAACAAACAAACATAAACTAAACATATGTATATCTACATATATCTAAAAACTTATATATCTACGAGATATTAAAAAACCATATACCTGAACCAGTGATGCAAGTGAGATTATTTGAGAAGAACTTGTCATGGATATAGTAACATCAAATTCTTGTACATTAAACATGACAAGAATGTAAGACTATAAATGTATGTAAATATAACCATAATATATTTGAAATTGACATCTAAACCACTACAATAAGTTTTATAAGTTATAATTAAAATATTAATTCAATTAAAAATTAGTTCAATTACCCTAATTGTGACTCATTCTGCAAATGACAGTCTCTTAGGATGATCAAGTGTTTTACTATATGAAACAATAAAAGGTGTCACATCACTCACATCAAGAGTAGACTACAAAAGCAAAATAAGATCAAGATACGAATTAATTATATTTAATTAATCAAAATTTAAATGATATGCATACAATAAAAAAGTTAAACATATACAAAAATTATACCATGTTAAGGAAAAATTCAATGGATGCAAGAGTACCATGATGGATGTCTCTAAGATCATCCTCAGTCATCAATTGTTCATTCCCACTTAAATATACATTATTAATACTATTTGTTGTAATAATTTTAAATGAAATGTACTATGAAATAAATTTAAGTTTTACCTATACATAATATTGCTCTTGCTCCTCATCTCTAGTCATGGATGGCTCTCTTTCTATGCTTTCCTCACAAGTCTTCAATATGTAGTACATGTTGTCTCATCTCTTCTAGGTGCTACATCATGGACCTCATAATCAACTATATCTAGGGGAGGTTTAGTAGTATCTCCCATAGGACCTAAACACATATGATTGCACATAGTATAATGATGAGGCACACAAATATGTCTAGATGATGATGCTCCACCAATTTCAACTGAACCACTAGGAGTATCAAGTTCCTAGGCAAACTGAGAAGACTATATAATTAAATGGCTGGTCAAAAAGTGTATGGCCATGAGACTCTGCATTGTTGCATTTGTAATAATTTTTGGATGGCCTATTGGAGGTTGGGGAGAAATAGGAGGGGGAATATATGTAACTTGGATTTGACACATTGCCCTAGGTCTATCTTGTGGCATTCCTTGAAAATGTCTCAAATCAAAATAATTCACATGTTTTCCTAAAATGAACTTTGTATATAATTTTTCAAAGAAAATAAAGAGGGACATTAACATTATTGTTGGGTGGTTTATCAAACACCATCCACCAATGATCCCAAAAGTCTCTCTTTTTTTAATTATATTAGCAGGGAAGGACCCTGATCCTGTGGTACAAAGTAGCCAAAAATTGTAGACAACACAAAAGTTGGCAAAACAATGCTAGCTAGACCCGATAAAACAACAAAAAATTACTATTAAGTCTTAAAAAGAGGAACATAGGCCAGATAAGAAGTGAAAGCATCCACAAGATCAATGTAATTATAATAAAAAATAAGAGTATACCACATGCTAACCCAAAACTTGGTACATCGACTAAAACAAAGAGTAACCAAAGACCAGTAGGTTCGAAACCATAACATAGCCAACATGAAATAATATCCCAGGATGATCAACCAGAGAACTGATAGTTTAAGAGAAGATATAATAGTAGGACAAAATGGAGATCAAAATAAAATAAAAGAGCCATTATTTGGCTTTTGTAATCAGTGCCCAATTTTCACCAATTTGGGACTTCTTCATTTGCCAGGTCCTTTTCATCATCTTGTTTCCCAATCTTCTTCAACTTCCTCTTAATTTTAGTTTGACTAGTAACCGCTCCCACCATTGCATGGTGCATTAGACCATTGTTCACATTCATCAGGGTGGTGATTGCCTTCTCCATATCTTTGATTTGAACCTACAAGAAGATTATCTTGCTTTTCAAGAAAACAACATTAATATCTTCAAAAATAGAAACATCTCGAGCTTTGTCCTTTGCTTCAGTGACCTCCTCAATTTCTTCCTCCTCCTTGTCATCGATATCCTCCTCAAACTCTTCTTCTCCCATATCATAGGAACTATCTTCAAACTCCATATCTTCACTCTCTTCCTCTTGAGGTTCAAACTCTTCCACTATCAAATTTTCCTCTTCATCTAACTCAATTTATTTTTGTTTCTCTTTTTTATCTGCAAACTTGACCTTGGCTAACCTCATTGATCTTTGGCCTCCACTCATTAAACCCACATGCCTATCCTCCTCTCCCTCTTTATGGTTTCCCTCTAGATCTTCATTAATAGTTAGAACTTCCTCATTCTTCTTCTGGTCTTTTTTCAAAAAATAATTCTTAGGGAGTTCAAGTAGCAACAACAAATGATTCTTCTTTTCTAGGGTGACTCTAAGCAACTCATAATGAAGGGTTTTCTCCACATCAACTTTTTGAGGTTTGGAACTAGAGGAATTAGTACCAAAAATGGACAAAGGGGTAGCAATCAAGGGGGATCCCTCCATCAAACTAGAACGATAGGTAGTAAGCCTAGGATTAGGCACGGGGTGCATTTGGTCACCATCTTGGGCTAAACCCTATTCATCTTCATCATTTTGGGGAGGGTTCTCCTATTGAACCAACAATGGGTTTCCATGGGGGTTTTTAGAAAGAGAAAATTTATAAAGGGCTAGCATTAAACCCTGATGCAAAGGGGGTGACACCCCATTCTTAATATTGTGCTACAAAGAGGATAGAAAATGGAAGGGTAGGTTGATTCTATTGTTATGGAGAACATGGTTAAGAAGATGAAAATGATAAGCATGGATCATCATATGCCGATCTTCAAGGGTAAAGTAATGCATAATAAACATGCTTACCAGGACAAATGACAAAGGAAGTTCAAGCTACGCATAACCATTATGAAACCTTGTTAGATTCTCACCATTATGTAGGAATTCAACCATTAATTTCTGATGATCCGCTCCACTTTTCTTAGCCACCTTCCTTTTTTCATTTCTTAGACCAGTAGCTTCCACTATGAACTATGTCGTGACTTCAAACTTCATTGCCCCAATTGAAACATTCTCTTTTTTCCAGGAATTAGTGAAATTGGCCATCAAGTTTTTGTTATAGCCTTTCATTGCTTCAAAAAAGGAAGCCATGCTCACCCTTCTAAACATCTCCCATAAATCAAAATTTTGCTTAAGAGCCACATAGTTTGGAGGTTCAGTGTGTTTCCTAGGCCCACCCATTTTAGAAGCTTGAAATTTTTTAGCATTCTTTGACTAGTTAACACTTTTCTTCATTCCCTCCCAAAAAAAAACCTCACCCCCCAATAGATACCAAACTTGCAAAAAAATCCCTTAGAGATACTAAGAAGTAGGTTGTTGTTAAGAATGTTTAAACAAATCTTCCAAATGAAGAAAACCATAAAATGAATGTCGAGGATGAAATTGGAATGATTACCCTTCCTCATCATAAATACAGCCAAAAAACCCAACTCGAGTTGAGCCTTGAGAATGTTGTGATTAGATACATTTGGCACGCCATAGATTTTTGAAATGAACCAAGCATAGTAGTTGCAATTCAACATGTGACACGAATATTGCTCGGGAATGATTACCTTATTAAATATTTTCTCAACGCCCATCTTCGTATCATCAGCCTTATAATCATTAATTCTTAGCACCTCAAAACTTTGCTCGACACCTATCTTCTCATTATTAACCTTTATTTGTAACATAACAACCTTATAATCATTAATTCTTAATTGCTTACCATCACCATATCTAATTATCACCCCACTCAGGCCCCTTAATTAGAACTCATATGTTGTAAACATTTTCAAATTTTTCTTTTCACACATTATCCTTTATTGCCTTTGGCAACTAACCATACTCCCAATGGGACCAAGTGCTACACTTTAGCACCTCATTAGAAGTAGTGTCCACGACACAATTTCCTTCCCTATAAAAATGTTCAATTCTACAATGAGTGAAAAATTGCATATGCATCTTACAATTATCCATTATATCTCTAATTTCCCAGGGAACAACACTCTCACCCTTCAAAATACCAATAATCAATTTAGAATCTCCTTCCAAAATAGCCTTTTGGAAACCTAAGTCTCTTAACAGCTCAATACCTCTCCAAACAACCATAGCCTCTGCTTTATTATTAGAATAGATTCCAACTTTTTTTCCATAACCAACAATACAATCATGAAGATGGTTCTTATAAGGCCACCCACCCCTTCCTGACCAAGGTTGCCTTTGGAGAAAGCATCAAAATTAAATTTGATCCACTCCCTCTCTGGAGGGTTCTAGATAGTAGTCTTCCTTGAAAGATGGGTAGTCCATTTAATATTTGTAAGATCCTTTTGAAGACCCCATAATTGTTTGATTCTCATTTCCTTGTATGAAGGCATAACATTAGAATAGTTGTATCTCCATGCTTCCACATTTTCCTTAATTTGAGTCTTTATGGCCATACATAACTCATTGTTGTTTCTCTTAGTTTCCCTAAAGATCCTATTATTCCTCTCCTTCTAGATCCCCAAAGCTATAAAAGGAGGAACTTGATTCCAAAGATCCACAATGATGTTATGTGAGTAAGGACTAAGGACCACCTATTAATAAACACTTTTATGGAAGGATGGGAAACCCAATCTATGCATAACAAAGGGAGGAAGAAGGACCATATTTCTCTAGAGAATAGACAATGGAAGAACATGGGCATGATTGTCTCTTCCTCCTCTTTACAAAGAACATATCTGTTGATGGTTAAAATGACACAAACAACATTAAAACAAAATATTTCTACTCTATTTCTCCTGAAAAAGAAAGACTACATGTAGTGGCCTAACTCCCAAGGTCCTGGTAGTTGGTTCTCAACTTTCTTATGTCACTCAATTGGTTCATGCAACTGTAATATTCAAGGGGCCTGTGCTGGTAACAAAGGATTCAAGCTATGACTCTCTTTATCGAAATAGTTCCTGTAAATCAATGATTTTTAAATAAAAGAAAAAGATAGATCCAAGGGGTAAATCAGTAAGTATGAATTAAATTTATCTAATATCCAGACATATACTTTTAACAATGAATTTTTTCTTAACCAATCACAAAAACCATAGCATGACACAACCCACAGTATGACTGTACCATTGTATACATCTTAGGTGCTTAATTCAATTCCACTATTCGCATATCACAAGTATTTCCAAGATTTCAAAACAAAACACATTAATTCATCATCAAAACTATAGATCAATAGACTTCAATAACTTTAATTCAATGACAATTTAACAAGATAATCTTTAAACCTGGTTTCTTCTAATGAATTTCATCACATAAGAAACTATCATGCTTCAGCACAATCACTGGTATTCAGGTGGATTATAACTCATTAACCTTATCAAACAACACAATTCAATGCAAACTCCATATTTCGTAAACCTGCAATTCTATTAATTGTAAAAAAAGATCTAGTACAATGTATCTCTGCAAAACTCTATAAAATTCTATCTCCTAGCACTAGGTAAGCCAATCCAATTCTCAATTAGCCGACCCTTACAATGTGATACCCATCTGGTATTTATAGATATACAAAAGAAGTTCAAACTTCACTTCTATCTTAGGCTTTCCACCTTTTTAGGAACAATCAACTTTCTTGGAAACTCAGATCAACTTTGATCTTGAGTTCTTACATTATGCATTCAATTTGATCTAAAAATAGAAGATAGAAATAGAAGAAAAGAAGTCATGCGTCCTCAAGACTGTCAGTGCTGCATGCATGCAACATGCAAGGAAAAAGAACATCATGCATGCAAGATTTTTATGCATGTGAAGCTGGATTTGCTATGAACTCATCATAATTGGTGAAGACTTGTTGTAGCATATCCATATTTGGCCCATCAATCCAGTCATCTTCAAATTTGATGCGATCCCACTCAACTGCAGCAAACTCTTTCATACTTTTTACCTTGATCAATTCTCTCCCTGCAGCTTTTATTTCTTCTTTAACTTCTACAAGCCGATCTATCAATAAGTACCCTCCATCATCTTTCTCCTGCAAGCAAACCTCTAATTAGACCTTTACATAAATCATCATAACACATGCTTTTAAAACATACCTGTCACACATATATTGGAGTCGGAACCAGACAGAAGCTCAAAAGAATCTCTTTTACAAAACTGGCGGACTCGGAGCAAAAACTGATATAGGAACTTCACCTAATAACAAACGGGCTCGGAGTCGGAGTCGAGAAGGTTATCGGAACCGGGATCGGAACAAAAATCGGATTTGGTTTTCTTTGAATTTTACTTTTTCCCATATTCTATTTCCCTTCCACCTCCGCCTCCGATTTGATCATTGTTACTTTGAAGAAAGACTTTCCCACTATACGCGGAGCCAGACACGGGATGAAAATGGAATTGATAACCTTCGCAAAAAAAATTCTTAAATTCAAGATCAGTTCTGATCGTGCCTCTGCCAGTTATCATATACTTCAAGGAAAACCTTTTAAAACTCAGAATCGGGAACGGGATAGAAATGGAATTGATAACCTTCGCAAACAAAATTCTTAAATTCAAGATCAATTCCGATCCCACCTCCGCCTATGCTAATCATGACATCATCAAATTTATTCATTTTCAACATAACTGCATGATTAAAACCTAGGTCGCTATAAAATGGAAAAGGAGCTTTAAAAATACCATACTCATATGACCATAGGGAGTCAATGGCACTTCTAAGATATCATTGTTTATTTAAAGTAATTGCAGAGACCAATGAAACCCTAATCTAACAAACCTAATAAAACTAGGGCATGGGTTTAAAACCCTGCCATTCTACCAAATGATGAAACCCTAATTTAAACAATAAATCTAATCTACCCTAACTCACTATAAAATCTCTAATCTACCTCACTGTAGATTCTTAATCTAACAAACGCCATTAAAAACCTTTAATCTAATCTAATCTACTGCAAATCAAAAATGACACGACACAATCATGATTAAGACGTGAAAGCGACAATGCCCTAAAATAGAAATAAACTACACGATAAAACAAGACAACAAAGATTAAAGCAAAACAAACAAGCCAAAACAAGAACCTGATCATTCAATCACATCGATGATCATAAAATTGCTTTAAAACACAATGATTGAACACGGGAGTAGATATAAAGCAAAAACACAACGAACACAACCGCAAATAAACAATGAACAACAAAGATAAAAGACCTACCTCAAACGCAAACAAATCCAAGCCAACTTTCTGAATCAATTCGCACATAATATCCCTTCTCTATCTCAATCAATTTGCTCAAACGAACTCTGCTATTACTTTTTGCGCTCTCAGACTTGCAATAATAACAATAATGATCGGCTTTAACCCTTAATAAAGAAAAATATGTGAATTTCTACCTACACCGGCAACCACCATTAATGCATTAAAACGCAGTAAAGGCGGAGTCGGAATTGTAAGAGAATGAACACTGGTCTGCAGTGCAACTTCAGTCAAAAAGTCAACGACAAAAAGGTGGGGGCATAACTAAAATGGAAACATGATCTTAAACTTATAAAATTTCCAAACCTTATTCCCATTCCAACTCCGCGTCCGACAACTAAAAACAAAACCAAAACAAATACAAAAAGTTAAGTAAAAGACCAACCTAATAAAACAAAACAAACATTAAAAAGTAGCAGAGGTGGGATCGGAATAGAATTTGATTTTACAAATTTTGATAACAACCATCCCAATTCCCACTCCAGCTCTGCTTCCACTAAAGACCAAAAACAAAGGCAAAGAAAAGACTGTCGGGATAGAACCAAAAACAAGCCTCAAAAGAACTTTCAGAACCCGATTCATCTCCGGTTTTGATTCCGATAGAGAAACCAAAAGAAAAACAAAGTATTGGCAAAACTAGACTCCAAAATTTGTTTCAAAAACAACTAAGTACAAAAAACACAAAGGGGGACCCATTTTGACCAAGGCAAAAGATGGGGTGGTTATGCAAGGCATAACAATATCTATTAACCAAATGGAACCCCCTTCTAACTAGGTTATCAATAGTTAGGATTTTTCCATGAGAAGTAGCCCACCAAAAGAAGTTAATTTTGGGAGTCAAATTTTTTATTTACACTTTATTCCACAAAGGATCCCTATTAGCAATTAAAGGTTTCTCTAATTTCTCATAGGCATTTTTGACAAAAAACACCCAGAAGGGTTATTAATCCACAATCTTTCATCTTGCCTATTTTTAGAGAACCAAGTGGCCTCCCCAATTGAGCCATTAAGCCTTTCCACCACAAGCTCCCAATTTTTCTATCTATCACCTCTCAGGTTATCCCCCTTAAGAAAGTTGTTAAAGTCCATCCACCTGGGCTCGATTTCCTCCTAGTTAATATAGCCAACAACTTTCTTACCACAAATTTTCATCAATATTTGTTTTACAGGGTTGAGATCGTTTAACATTGAGAGTGGGGGCCAATTATTCCTAGAGTCTTTCCAGAAGTTAGTCTCCATACCATTCCCAATATATATTCTTGCACCCTTTCTTAGAATACTTCTGGTTTTAATTAGGTGGTTCTTGAAGACAAAACCATTAGGCAGTTTAGAAGAAGTGAGGAAACAACCTTGATATTTGTTTCTCAGGTATTTAGCTTTAAGGATCTTCACCCAGTCTTTGGTTCCTTCCAAAAAATTCCATCCCAGTTTAGCTGCCAGAGCCTTATTAAAGAGCTTAATTCTCCTTATCCCTAGCCCACCAACACATTTTGGAGCACAAAATTTCTCCCACCCAACAAGCGCTAGTCTATTTATTTCCTCTATTCCAAACCATTAGAATATTTTTTGAATTTGCTCAATTTTTTCTACAATAAATGCAAGGATATTAAACTGAGACAAGTAGTAGACTAGGAAATTCTGAAGCGAGAATTTTAACAGTTGGAGCTTCCCAGCTTGACTTAAAATTTTTTCATTCCAACCTACCAACTTCCTTTGAATTCTTTCAATGATGTGGTTCTAGTAGTTACTATTCAATTTTTAAGAGATTAGGGGTAGGCCAAGGTAGGAGGTGGGCAAAACAACTTCCTAACAACCCAAAATTTAGACAACTCTCCCTTTCACCATTTGGTCAGCATGAAATAAGTATATCTTACTCTTGTTGTAATTTATATGTAGACATGAAGTAGTGGCATAGTCATTTAGGATTCCTTTCCTATTACTAGCTTCACCAACTGAAGCTTCACCAAAAATGGTATCATCAACAAACTGTTGATGAGAAGCAGGCTAGAGTGATGAAGCAACCTTGACACCTTTTAGCACCTTAGAATCAAGAAGTTTTTGGATGTTTCTGCTAAGGAACTCAACAAAAAAAAGAGGTACGAGGAGAGAGGGACCCCCTACCTAAGACCCCAACCATAGGAGAAGAAACCAGAAGGGATTCCATTCACCAATATTGAACACTTTGTGGTAGTAACATAGGTAGTGATCAACTTTGGAAATCTTCCATTAAGGTCCATAGAGTGGAGCATTTCATGGGTGGTTATAGCCGCATCCAAAATATTTCTTCCTTGAAAAAAACCTTTATGGTTTCTAGCTATCATTTTAGTTAGAACAACTTTTAGTCTTATAACAATTATCTTTGAAAAAAAATTATACACAATGTTGTAGAGACTAATAGGTCTAAAGTCATGCATAGAAGAAACCTCTACCTCTTTGGGAATGAGGGAAATGAAAGTAACATTCATTTGATTAGAAGCCTACCTGATCTGAAGAAGTCTCTAAAAACATTAAACATGTTAGACTTAACAATATCCAAATATTGTTGGAAGAAGGAGAGGGGGAACCCATCAGATCTGGGGGCTTTGTAAGCACCAAAAGAGAAAACAACCTCTTTCACCTCCTACAAAGAAATATTTCTAGACATCACCTAGAGATCTTGATCAAAGATTAACTTAGGGACAACTTGAAGGATATCATCAAATTCTTGTTGGGCAACCACCTATTCATTTTGAAAAGAAGAGAAGAAGGCAAAAAAATCTTCAACAATTTATTTTTCAGTAGTAGAAAATTTTCCATAAGCTTTCTTAAGCTGACTTATCCTGTTCCTACTTCTGTGTTTCATAATTTAGTGTTGCGATCCCCATCTTGGAGCCACTGGACATGATATTTTTGCTTCCACAAAAGATCCTATTTGTTGATCTTAAACCATTGGGTTCTCAAGTTGCATTCCTAGTTACAAATATCTTCATTCACCATCCCAGACTCCATCTTATCCCGCACTTCCTTTATCTTTTCATCCAATTTGTCTTTTTAGTTTCCAAAATGTTACCAAAGGTAAGCTTGTTCCATCCACTCACTCTTTCTTTAATTTTTCTCAATTTCTCAACAAGACAAAACATAGGGGTGCCAACTGAAGGTTCATTCCACCATTTTTCAATTAAAGCAAAAAATTTAGGGTGAAGGGTCCAAATTATTTCAAATCTAAAGGGGAAAGGGACTTTAATAGAGTCAACATTTCTCTTTAGCATGATAGCATTATGATAAGATCTTATTCTTGGAAGGGCTAAAAGAGAAAAGTGTTGAGAAATTCTCCAATTGGATGAGACCAGGAATCTATCCAATTTAACTTGAATCAACTAATTACCAAGCCTCCTGTTGGACTAGGTAAACTGAGTACCTAGAAGGGGGACATCATATAACCCCACAAAGTTGAAGAATCTAGACAAATCCATCATACTTTCAGAATAGTCAACCAGGCCTCCCTACTTTTTTGAAGGTAGGAGCAGAGAGTTGAAATCTACTCCAAGCATCCAAAAATCCTCCTTTCTACTTTTTATACTGTCATCCAAAAAATCCTAGAGCAGTAATCTATCACAACGGGAGTTAGGAGCATAAATATTGATCAAATTATACTTTTCAAAGGTAATGAGGTCTTCAAAAGAAACCATAAGACATTACCAGAGAAACCCAAAAATCCTTTAAGTTTTGAGGGGTTCCAAAGAGTAATAATACCCCCCAAGGACCATCGACCTCACTCAAAAATAATTGGCCTCAAGCTAAATATTCAGAATAATCTTATAAAAAATTTCCTTCTTCATTTTTGTTTCCTGAAGTAACAAAACATCCACTTTGTTATCCAACACGCAGGTTTTAACCAAAAATTATTTATAGGGACTATTAAGGCCCCTAATATTGTAGGATAAAATATTCATTTAGAAGGGGACAACCAACCAAGACACCGAGAAATAGAGAGAGAGAAATCCACCTGCCTTACTTCTTTTTAGACTTTAGACCCGCAATTGAGTCCAAAGTTTTTTGCCTACCTGAAGCCACATCACACACCATGTCTTTGTTTCTTGTTTCCTTTTGGGAGGGTCTTCCTACCTGATTTAATCCTCCTACATCTGATTTCTTTTTCTTTTTTGACTTGTTAGTTTCAATCCAGTCATCATCAACCACCTCGTCTGAGGGTGAAGATGGAAAGCCCGACATAGACATTGATTCCTTTATATTCCTCCCTTATTTATGAAAGATATCTCCCTTAACTTGAGAGGGGGAAGAAGAAACTTTAGCCACATGAGAGATAATTTATCCTTCCTTGATGAACTCACTATTATCATCAAATCTCGGAATAGGCATATTGGCCAAACCTCGATTTATTTCTAGTTTCTCAAGGGAATGTTCAACTTGCTTCACATCATTATCTGTTTCCTTCAAGGCTATTTGGTCTTCTATAAATTTTCTATCCTTGTAAGAGGCTTCTTCTAGACTTACCTTACTCACCATATCCTTGAAAACAAGTGGAGTACTTCCAGGGTCATTTCTTGAGTTTTAGGGATTTGAAAAATCTCATAGGCATCCTCTTTCAAGGATTTCAACTCTCCATTTGAATTTTCCTTTACCCTTGGGAATCAAAAACAACATCCTTTGGTTCCATTGCCATAGACTTTACTATAGGACAAGGCTCCTCACTAGACACACTTAGAGGCCTCTTGTTACAAGAGTCAATTAGATGGCCAATTTTTTTGTAGGATTGAAAAAATAACCTAGCATTTTCATATTCTAGGGGTTAAGACTAGCTTCCAAACTTTAATTTCAAAAGCATTGAAGTAGGTAAAACAGAGTTAACAACCACATTAACACACATATGAGCAAAAAATAGATGATATTTTTCTTGGGTGATATTTTCAACAACCAAAAGCCTTCTGAAAGAGTTAGCAATCCATTTGAAGATACCAATATCCCAAAATTCAAGAGGTAGTCTAGGTAGGCATACCCACATAGGAGCAGTAGCACCCAGGTCAATAGAAGGGTCAAAAATTAGATTCCATTTACAAAATGATAGGAATTTCTCAAAACCAACATCAAATTCCCAAGGACCCCCCATAAGGACCTTTAACATATCCTCAGACAACAAAGGAGAACATGAAAATACCTTTGGGCATAGCACTAATAGAAACACTGCCTTTTAAATTACAAACAGAGATAATCCAATTCCTTACCTGTTCATTATTCGGACGGTACGCTAAGAATTTTCCCACCAATGACAGCTTGAGGTTGTCTATAGATTAATCATTAGCGCTTTAGGAACGCTAATTTATTGACCAATCACTGAACAAGAGGCAACCTTCATGTCCAACCTAACCGAAGTTGGTGAGATAGAATCCACTGGTTTATCCACAAAAGAAGTTGGCGCTTCTTTAGAGAAAAAGGAATCCAATCCTAGGGATGGGGACAAAGGTGGCATACTAGTTGTACCAACATCCAGAACAATGAAAGAGGAAGGGACAATGGTACCAGAAGGAGTACCAAAACGGGGGACAACATTTTTAGAAACAAAAAAACCCGACACCCCGACATACTTGGGAACAATATTCCAGGATTGGGGAGCCTTGCTTTCCCCCTCCCCTTCCTCGCCTAACCGACCCATGTGATAATTAAATCAGGAGTAGGACATAGAGGAAATTCAAAAAACAAGGAAGCGAGAAAGTTGCAGAGGAGAGTTGAAGAAGATTCAAAGGAGGAAAGTTGAAATTTATAATACTAACCACGTTGTTTTTTACTATAGGAAAAATAGGTTTTGAAGGGGCCTCAAAACCATTTACAAGATAAGTTGTTGCTTCATCATATAATCAAAAATAGGACAAGCAACCAAAAATTAGCCAAAAAACAATAGATAAACAACTAGAGAAAGACACAAAAATTAGAAGCAAACTACAAATTTTTCAGTATGTTCGTAGCTTCGAGTTCTGATTGACATTCATAACTTCCACCACTTCATCAGCAAGAACACCAAACTTAGCATTAAGCTTTGTCTTGTTGTGAGTATGAGTAGAAGGACTAGTTTCACTAGTGGTTTTATGTTGTACACCACCCTCAACCATCAATTCTTTAGTTCCAGAACTGTCCCCCAGTCACTTCCTTGCCTTCTTGTTTATAAGACACAAAACCATAGCCTCATTATGCATGGAGTTTTTTCTGACCTTCACTACCTTCTCCAACTGTCCTTCAATAATAGAAAACTTTTTCTTGTAAGAATTCTTCATTTTGAGCATTTCATTAGCAACCATATTTAGAGTATCAAAGAGTTGATTGACTTCAGCCCGCACCTTATCAATTTGAGCCTACATAATTGGCCCCTTAGAAGAGGAGCCCTCATCAACATTAGTGCAAGAAAATATGAACCAGACATTAGTAGAATTCATCTCATGAAAAACCTACTTAAAAATCTTAAACAAAGAAAGGGAGTGCGCCTTAACAAGGACAAGATAATTAGGCATAATCTCCCTCATAAAATAAAAAACCATATTTGTCAATAGCATAAATCTGAATCATCACTAAACAAGGCATTATTCAAAGTCTCCTTCCCCTTCTGAGTAGAAACCACCACCCCTTTATCCACATTCTGATCCATCACCTAGTTCTCCATATCAGGCAAGCTTCCAATGAGTCCTTACTGCTCATCCCTCTCTAAATTCATAGGAGATTTATTCCTCTGCTACACATTTTTGTTCTAAACATTAAGAATAGGGGAGACCCCCGACTGGCCCCTATTCAATTGCATCCTCCTTGCTTAAGTTCTCCATCATAGGCCCCTTCAACTTCTTTACACTCAATCCCTTCCCGGGTTAGAATTCAAGCTAGGTCGATTGACCTCACCCTCATCACCCGTATCGTACTCATTTGCCAAAGAAACCAAGGATTGATCCTTCTTTCTTTCCTTTACATCGACCTTTCTCTTTTTATCCCCCACTCCCTTCACAACTTTCAACTTTTGGGAGGACTTCACAATCTCAACCATCACCAAAAATATACTCCTCATCTTTGGAGGGAGCATGGGATTGGGAATTTTTCCTCTTCTTACCCTCAGAAATAGCAAGAAACTTTGACTCACCTTCCAAGGAAGCATCCAACCTAGGGGAATATTCTTCATCCTCAGAATTCTCCTCAGAACCAGTAACATACTCAAGATTTTTCTTTTTTCTACCAACATTGGGTTGAGCAAGGAGGATAAATGCCTTAACATAGTCCATAATCAAAACAATAAGACCTTCATGGAGGATAGGGTTTTTAGGATTACGTCTGTGATCCCTAATGGCAATTTCGAGAGAGACCAAGAGGTAATATGGAAATGACACTCTCTTTTTATGCCTAAAATAGATCAACAACACAAAGTGATGCCTAGAAACAATAGAAAAGCGGCCATCCAAAGTAAAATACCTCATTATCTCCTCTATGATATCTCTCCAAATTTCCTTGAGAGAAGAACACAAATAGCCTCCACATTTTTCTAGTTCCAACTTCCTCCACTCATTGTGTTTGAAGAAAACATCCATATCCAAACCATAATCATTATTGTCTCTATAAGATTTCATCCCATCCATTAGAAAACCAGTAATTTCTGCAATTAATTCCTCAGTGATTGTAATTTCCTTGCTTTCAAATTCCAACACCCTATTGTGCCAACCCTCTAGAAAATCTTGGGATTTCTTCTCATCAAACCCATGCAGCCTCTCCATATATAGGGTAGCTCCACTCACCTCCAAAACTTCCCACAATCTCTTATTAGCTTTGAAAAAGTCACAAGATTTAGGCTCCAATATGTTACAACTTCCACCCATGGTAGTAGAATGGAAAAACCCCAGTAGAAGGAAGAATTTGCAGACAATCCAGATAAAATTATAAAGCTTACAGCGGAAAATAGGAAACCTCGAGAATACAAAGGCTTCTCGAATACCCATAATCTATGTGGATTAGACAATGTGGTAGACATAAATCATGAGAAAAGAGGGCCTACACATTCAAGACAACACACCATACCACCTAGCCTTTCCTCTCATCAAATTACACCTCATAGAAGGCTGCCACATAAGGGACAAGTGACACCAAATCATCAATAAAAGAGCACACTCCTAAACACTTTTGAGCATCATGATGAATAATAGAGTGAGCCTCTAGGGGTAGGAGATCATGTTTGCCCCACACCATTGAATCATTCACCCCATAATTGGTGAAATAATTAGCCAACCTATTGCCTTCTCTATAGACATGAGAGATATGGCATTGATCAAATGATTCCATAATATTGATAGCATCATTAATTAGCGCCTCCACCATCCACAAAGGATAAGACAAATTTCTAAGGTAATTAATGATATTGAGGGAGTCACCCTCAAGCCAAATCTTATTAAATCCTCTAAATTGTGCAAGTATCAACCCATTATAGGCTGCAAATGCTTACACTAAGTGGTTTGTCGAGGTTCCCAAAGGGAGTGCCACCGCAGAAACAAACCTACCATTAGAATCTCTTAACACTCCCCCACAACCAACAAAACCTGGATTACCTGTAGTAGCATCATCTATGTTCACTTTCACCCACCCAACCGGAGGGGCTTTCCACACCACATCCTCCCTCGAAGCTTTACCTTTAGTGAGAGTTTGAGAGATATCACAAGATAAATTCCAGTTACGAACAACCTCCTTATCCTCCTAATAGATAACCACCTTTAGGATATCTTGAAAAGAGGTCTGAGACAAGAATTTTTATTTAATATCTGCACAAATCTTATGAGCCACTTTGACAGATGGGAGAGCCGAATCCTTAAAGATCTTAATCTTTCTTTCCAACCATATTCCCCAAGACATATGAGGGAGGATGAAGGACCAAAGAGAAATACAAGTAAGATTATTTAATGGATTCTTCCATTGTGACACTAATTCACTGAGAGAAGATGGGAAAGGCTAGCACAGATTCCACATAGAGAGCACAAAAGCCTAGATTTCACACAAAAAACCTACATCCAATCAAAAAATGACCAGGATTCTCTACCTCTTCTTCACATAAAAAACAATGATTAAGAAACATAAAGCCTCTTCACACAAGATTATCAGTGGTCATCACCTTACCTTGGTAGAAAATCCAAAATAAAATGTTAATTTTAGGAATAAGATTAGGAATCCAAAGAGAAGTCTAGAAGGGAGCAGGACCAATAACAGAGACTTGTAATGAAAAAGTCGAGGATATAGAAAATTTACCATTAGAAGAGAACCTCCACACAATCCTATCCATTAGAGAAAGAGAATGAATGTGAGTTGAAGCTAAGGATTTTGAGAGAACTTCCAAACCAGTAACAAAATCATGCAGCTTCTTCCAAGCTCCATTACTTATATAATCAGCCACAAAGTTACCAAAATGTTGCACACAAAGGCCCTTCCAAGGGATAGCCCAAGGTTCATATTTGAGCAAGCCATTCCCAAACCACCAATCATCCCAAAAAAAAATCCTTCTCTCATTCCCCAATTGCCACTTCAAACCTTTGGAGATAATTGATTTAGATTTCACCATCAAATTCCAAAGAATAGACCCAAAAGGGGGACAAAATATGTCATTAAGGAGAACTCTAGACCAATCCATACCCCTAATATACTTGTTGGTACCAATATGCACCCATTCACAATTTCCAAAAATTAGAGTCCATAGTTGTTTAGCAAGCAGAGCCATATTAAACTCTCTAATTTTGGGAATGCCAAGACCCCTTGCCTTCTTGGGCTTACACACTTCACCCAAGATAAAAGATGTAACCGCTTACGTTCTTCCACCCTAGACCACATAAAGTTCTTTTTAATTCCTTCAAGCTTGTCCACAAATTTCTTGGGCATCTAAAAAAGACTAAGAGCATAGATAGGGAGATTTTGAAAAGTAGATTTTATCAATTGAATCTTCCCAACTTGGCTCAACAAAGCACCCTTCCAACCAAAAAGTTTAACATTAAAATTGTCTACCAAACCCCTCCAAAATGAATCAGGCACAAAATTAGAGCACAAAGGGAGACCTAAGTAAGGTGAAGGTAACTCCCCAATCTTGCACTAAAGAATCCAAGCTATCCTTTGCTACCTATCAACAAGGGTGTTGAGGAAAAAAACTGTGCTCTTAGGAAGACTAACCTTTTGACCCAAAGCCATTTCATACAAGTGTAAAATCCACTTCACAACTTTAGATTCTCTAATGGAAGACTCCCAAAGCATAAGCATATCATCCACAAACTACTGATGAGAGTAAGTCAAGTTTCGAGAAGAAGGAGAGAGACCAACCATCTGACCATAATTAACAAACCTCAAAATAAGCCTACCGAGAGACTCCACAAAATAATAAAGAGGAAGGGGGATATGGGATCCCCCTGTCATAGACCCTTGGAGAAACCAAAAAAAGGAGATGGTGACTCATTAACCAGAACATAAAAGTTGGGGGTAAAAATGAGCTACGAAACTAGTAAAACAAGCTTCTCCCCAAAACCAAAAGCCTTTAAGATCCTTATTAGGAATCCCTAGTCCACACGATCATAAGCTTTCATAAGATCCAATTTCAAAAGAAAACCAACCTTTTTATTCAAAGATAGGGAGTGAATACTCTCATGCACAGTCATAACTGAATCAAGAGTTTTCCTACCGGGAACAAATCCATTTTACTGAGTCGAGATAATTTGAGGAAGAATCTTTTGAAGTCCAACTGCCAACAACTTAGAAAAAATATTATAAATAGAATTAAATAAGCTAATAGGATGTAACTACTCAAAAGAAAGGGCCCCCGACTTCTTAGGAACAAGAACAATGAAAGAGCCATTAAGTTCCTTAAGGAGACTGTCGCTGCCAAAAAAATATTTCGAAGCATTGATCGCATCCCTAGCCACAATATCCTACAAGTTTTGGAAGAAAAACATAGGAAAACCATCAAGGCTCGGAGCTTTGTTACCTTCAAACAAGAAGACAACACGTCAAACCTCCATCTCCGAAGGAATATGAACCAAATGTTGATTGATATCAACCGAGATAATACTAGGAATATCCTGGAGAAGATTATCTTGACAAGACGAATCAAGGCCAACATTAGCCTTCAAAAGATCAGAGAAAAAAGATGAAGCAACCCTCATAATATCCTCATCCTTATCCAACACAAGATTATTGAACTTGATAGAATTGATGTGATTGGAAGCCCAGAGTTTCAAGTTAGTAAGGTGAAATAACTGTGTTCCTATCCCCTCTTTTTAACCACATAACACGGGACCTTTGCTTCCAAAATTCCTCCTCCCAAGCCACAATGTTATGCAACTTCAACAAAAGAACATTCTCCCTTTGAACAAGATCTCCAACATCACCTTGAAGCTGGATAGAACTCTGTAACACATGAAGCTCCTCCTTAACAACATCGTTCTCCACAAAGATTTGACCAAAGGACATCTTATTCCATCTTCACACATTGTTTTTAGCATTAGTAAGTTTCTTAGCCACCCTATACATAGTAGACCCATCAACCTAGATATTCCACCAAGAGAGAATCCTATCTTTCAGATCCGAATGACAGGTCCACATCTTTTCAAACCTGAAAGGGAAAAAAATTTCTCCTCCCCAGAAGATCCACATAAAGAGAGAGAGTCCACATCTTTACTAACCACATTGTTATCGTTGATGATATTGATAATAATGTTGTAAAAATTGCATTTAAACAATTTCCCTACTTAATAATGTTGTAAAAATTGTATTTAAACAGTTACAAATTGTATTTAAACAATTAAAAATTGCATTTAAACAATTTCCCTACTTAATAATGTTAAACAATTAAATTTAAAAGTTTCTTGTTATACCCTCATATGTGCACCATTTTATTGAAAATTTGGGTTTATGTACATCAATAGGTTATTTAGTTTTTGGATTCACAAAAATATTAGGCTATTTCAACTTTAGATATTTCTAATTGTTTCACCTAGTCATAGCTCAAACCATTAACATATTGTAGCATCTTCGTTTCTCTCCACTCTTGAAACAAAGTATATTTCTTTGTGAGGTCTTTCACATGACTTATTATTGTCATTGAGTTGTTGCTTTGTGAGGTCTTTCACATGACTTATTATTTCCATTGAGCACAGATGAGGGGTTTTATGACATCTTTGGACAATATTCTTCAATTTAGTCAAATTTATATCAATTAAATCTTGAATCAAAGGAGGATTTGGTGGAGAGTTTTCTCTGTCAAATTCTCCATCCATTTTTAACCCTGTTTATAATTAAAATTCTTAAAATTAACATAATTTTTAACTAATTATTAAAATCTATAAACAAAAACCTAGTAGATATGCCAAAAATTTTGAGCAAACAAATGAAACCATGAAAAACACAAAAAATTTGAATTACCTAGCTATCAAATGTGAGGAAATTAAAAAATATAGTGGAGGGAAACTTAGTTGCAACAAAAATGGATATCATATACTATCGAATATCTGTTTTCTCCTTCTACTCGTGCGTTGCCCACTATGTGAATGTGTGAGAATGAACTTTTTTTACTTATAACTTTCCAAAATAGATATCCATTTTGGAAAGATTTTTTAATATTAAAAGCTTCCCAAAATGGATATTAATTTTGGAGAACCTTTTATATCATAAAAAGCTCTTCAAAACAGATACCTATTTCAAAGAGCATGTTTTTTTAAAATATTTGATATTTTTTATATTAATATAAATAAAACTTATTATATTAAAATTATATAATAATATATAATATTTAAATAAATAATATTTTATAAAATAAAGATATATATTATTTTATATGTATAATATATATATTCTTAGTATAAATAATATATAATATATTATTATATATCATATAAAATAATAATATATTAAATATAAAAAAATAACATACTTTCCAAAACGAATATCCATTTTGGAAAGCTTTTTTAATATTAAAAGCTCTCCAAAATGGATATTCATTTAGGAGAGCATGGTTTTTTTAAATATTTGATATATTTTTATATTATATGTTATAATATATTAAATGATATAATATAATAATATATAATTTAATATAGAATAATATATTATATATCTAAAATAATATATCATAATAAAATAAAATAATATAATATATCATATATTATATATATTATAAAATAATAATATATATTTTGTATATGTTGTCTATGGCTATAGGATTTTCAGATAGGGGATATGTCTTAATATTAGGTAGTGAAAGAATAGTGTACAAAGACAAATACTTAGTATCTATGGGCATGAGATGTGAAAGCTTTTGTCATCTACAAGCTTTCATGTCGATATGTTTGGCTAGCAAGAGCTATTGATCCTAAATTTTGTAAAACTCCATTTACGTATATTAATATATATACAGGCTATATGCCTTTCATTGAAAAAAAATATCATAATATCATTATTAAATAATATAATATAATATATCATATATTATATATATTATATGATATATAATATCATAATATATTATAATATATGTTTTTGAAAAGGTAAGAAACATCTATAGGGTGTTGTACCCCACACAAAGAGCCACCAGGGCCAAAGAGGAACAAGTCTAAAAAGCTAACAGTATGTCAAAAAAGAACAGAGACAACACTTTAATAGCATAGAGACCACAGATAGGCAACCAAGACACAGAACACTGGCGTAGGCAGCAACTAACTGGCATTGTCCCGGTTTTTGAACAGGAGGTCCACAACATCATCACTGACCCAGTCTTGATGCTCCTGGGCATTATTGCCCTCCAGCTCCTCCTTGATAACAATAATATATGTTATGTATAATGGATATCCATTCTATGCAAGAAACAAATATCTGGTTTCTGATTTAATAACGAATATCCATTTTGTGCAAGAAACATATATTCATTATTTTGATTTGATATCGGATATCTATTTCTATTGGATATTAGTTTTTCAAAAAGTAAATTTTTATTTTAAAAAAGTAGATATTTGTTAATAATGGATATCTGTTTTGTTTTGGTGTTTACCATAGCAAATTGTACTTTTTACCCAACCCAAGTAAAAAGTCAAAGATGCTTTTCATGCTTTTACCTAACTAAATTCATGTTTTTCCGATCGCCATTATTTGGCCCATCATGACCCTACACTCACCCAACTCTTATAATTATTTAGGAAATAGTTTACTCTTTGATTAGGAAATATTCATATTGATTGAAGGAGAAATAATTCAATTTTCACAATATATTGTCACTATATTAGAAATATAAATATATATTCTAAGTCATAATTAATTTCTTCTTATCTAATTTGTTGCTTTTTAATCTTTTGTAGGGCGTGTCATTTATTTCTTGGTTAGAAAAACTTAATTGGGTTTTTTGACTTTGTTACTACATCACATATGAATTATCTTTTGTACACTAGTTATGACATATCATTTGATAAATAAATGGTATTTAGTTGATACCATAAATTAATAATACTTGAAAACTACATCCTACACTCTTACGAGTTAAACTTGAAACTAAAGGTGGTTGGAAATTAAATGGACTAGAGCACCTTGACATCCACTCTTTACTAGTTTTAGATCTTATCTTATTATACTAGACATACCATTTGATCAATATATGGTATGTAGTTGATGCCATAAATTACTAATAATTGAAAACCTCATCCTACACTCTCATGAGTTTAACTTGAAATTAAAGGTGGTTGTAAAATTAAATGGAACATAACACCTCGACATCCATGCTTTACTAGTTTTAAATCTTATATTATATTACACTATGTCATTTGATCAATAAATGATATTTAGTTGATGCCATAAATTACTAATAATTGAAAACTTCATCCTATACTGTCACAAGTTTAACTTGAAATCAAAGGTGGTTGAAAATTAAATAGACCATAACACCTTGACATCCACTCTTTACTAGTTTTAGATCTTATCTTGTTACACTCTTAATATGATCTATTTTCTATATATTTTGAAAGTTAACGAACTATGCATATAGTATGAACTTGTCAGTAGTCCTAGTTTATAGCCAACACAAAATTAGTACTTTGAATAGAAAGGAACTTGGTCTATCCAAAATATGAACATTATAAAAATAAATTGGTCACAAAAAGGAGCTAAAAAGAGTTTTTCTATAGACAAAAGGGCTATATAAATACTAACGAGGAAAAATAGATATTGTTCTTTCATTTGATATATTTTCAAACTTATTTTTACACATCCTTTGACTCATTGTTATTGATTTTAATCCCACATTCTTGAGTACAACACCTATCCAAGGATATACCAGCTCATGGTCATTAAACCGATTGATGATTTACCCCTCTTTACTTTTAGCAACATCAAATCTAGTAAGTTGAGCTCAAGAATTATTAATAGCATCACATATTGGACCAAGAGGATGGATATTGTTCTTAGGTGTAATACCCCTCCATTTTGTTTCTTGTTCAATTTGCTTTATGCTATGTTTTGATTGCAGATTACTTTGATACTGGATACATTTTGTTATGATGTTTTGATCGCTACTATTGAGCGACAACTATTATTGTGGGATGTAGTTATCTGATTATTGTTTCACATGCATTATGGATTAATGATGTTGTAGAGTTAACATGAGATGTTATTATGAGATTCCTGGATTATGATGGAAGTGCCAGTTTCAATGAGTGTATTGGTGAAGAGGACGGTTTCGTATCACTCGCTTGCGAGCGCCCTACGAATCCGTAATTTCTTCTTCACGGTGTGTATTATATGCTGGATATATTGTATGATGTTGTTTACTTGATTGCAGGATTGCAAGTACATGACACCGACTCCACCTGGTTTCACAGGTTTGAGCGTGTCGATCCAACGATTAAGTTGAACGGGAGATAGTAGTTAGGTAACATGTGTCAAGTTTACACCCTAGCCTTAGTGTGTCGTCAGTTGTGTGTGTCGAGTCATTGTCTATCTTGCTTTAATGTTATTTAATTCTAAAGGAGTATTGTTTTGGCAATAGATACTTAGAATAATTGCATTTAAATCATGTTGATGGTTATTTAATTTAAATAATGCAATGTGGATAAAAGTTTATATTTAAATTAATTAATTATATTTAATTTATTTAATTAATTAAATTTAATCCAAGGGGGTTGAATTTAGTTATTAAATAATTAAATTAATTAATTAAACGTGATGTAAGAGAATGAAAGGAAATAAAAGAATTAGAATTAATTTTGGAATTTAATTCCAACGTGTGGGAATTAAATTAGAAATTGTAATTAAATGTTTATTTGAGAAATTAGTTGCAACTTTGGAAATTAATTTATTAATTCAAATTGCATTTTAAATTGAAAGTGGGTTTTCGAAAATTGAAATTGAAATATCTAATTCGCATGTAATATGAATTAGGGTTGTAAAAATTGAAATTGAAATTAAAATTGAAATTGAAATTGAAATATTTAATTTGCATATAATGTGAATTAGGGTTGTATTAGGTATTTGTGATTTATAAAGAATACATGTTTTAATCTTAGGGTAAAAAAAAGTCTTTAGAAAAAAATACATTTTTACAGCAGGGAAGAAATTTTGGAAAATTTGCACAAGGGTTTGAAGAAGGTTTTGATTGTAGAATTGATTGAAGGAAAGATTGTTTGCATTTGTTGGGTTTTGGATTGGATTCATTGGAACATTGAAGAAAATTCAAGAAATCT
Source organism: Sequoiadendron giganteum (assembly GCA_007115665.2). Taxonomy (NCBI): domain Eukaryota; kingdom Viridiplantae; phylum Streptophyta; class Pinopsida; order Cupressales; family Cupressaceae; genus Sequoiadendron; species Sequoiadendron giganteum. Next base: position 841,903,298 of record CM021102.1, read on the forward strand.
TTGGAGGAGCCCTGTATCAAAAATTCATCTCTTCCTGTAGCTTCTTGTACCAGGTTTTCCTCTTTGTGTTTTATTATTCTTGATTGTTTTCTTTAAAATAGCAATGATTAAAGATTTGTTTGTTAAATCTATTTTAGGAAATAAATTTGATATTAAAATAAAAGAATTAAACAAATTTGCAGCCTTTGCTTGTGAAAATTCTTGAGTGAAAATTGTGAAAACCTTAGTTGAATTTAAATTATTTGGGGAAATCGATTTTGCTGTTATTGAAATCAAACATAGAGATTGAACAATGCATTTAGAATGTTTTAGAAAATGAAACCTTCTGTTTATTATTAAAAAACGGATTTTAAAATCTGCAGGATAGTTATATTTTCATGGTAAAATGGTCTGGTTGTGTCACCTATAACTTCACTTACACAAACTGGGTTGTCAGGAAATTTAAAGAGTTTTTTTCACTTTGAAATTTTCTTATCTCTGTCAAAAAATCGTAAATACCCAGATCGTAGTTTTTGAGTTATGCTTGAAACATGAGACTACTGTTAAGTTATTTTCCCATGGCTGCTCTGAAAATAAAATAATAATAAATTGATATTTATAAATATTAATATTTTATGTATTGTTATTATAATATTAAAATATTATTTAATAATATTTTATATTATAATTTATAATATTAAAGTATTATATTTATTTATATCATTTTAAGTAAAATTTGTATATTAGATTAGTGGAATTAAAATTATAAACATATGAGAAATTATTGTTTATTTTAAAATGGCATGTTAAAATTTAATTGAAGAAGTTAAATATTTGATTTAAAGAATGCATAATTTAAAATTGAATTGTGAAATTTAAATTCATGTGTAAAAGATCCAATTATTAATTTGACTTAATTGGAAAAATATATTTATATTTTGGAAAATTGATGATAAGGGACACTTTATTTTGAAGTAAACAATTTGATATTCTGTAAAAAATAGAAGATATGTTAATGATTAAATATATTTAAATATATTAATTTATATTTAGTATATATATATTGAAGGTATATATCCATTTGAGAGAATAAATAATATTTTATATTATTTTATTCTGTTGTTTGTAAATTGGGTATTATTAGTGTTCTAAAAGAAATGATTAGTATGTGTAGAAAATGAATAGAGAAATATATTTTTTTAATAGAAGTAATTACTTGATTTAAAAGAAAACATTTATTTTGTTAATATGATTGAAGAAAATATATTGAAATGTATATATATATATATATCCATGAGTATTTTCAATCAGTATTTACCTTGTTTTATTTAAGTGCATGTAATTTAGCTTTGCATGAAGAATTTAAATGATAAGTTTTGAATGTATGGTCAAAATTGATAAGTAAAAAGATATTTAAATATATTGAAGAATTATAGAAATATTTATATTTAAATGTTTGTTTTAATTAATGAGATTTAATTAGAAACAATATGAATGTGTGGTCAATTATTGATGAGACAATCAATTATGTTATTTATTAATTTTTATTTAGATTAATTGAATCATTATGATTGGATTATGAAAGAGGTATGGATTTAGTATATCCAAAAGTAGTATCTTCCTCATGATTATCTTAAAGGATTTAATTCTCTGTATTCAGTAAAGGGAAGTAAGTTTAATTGTTTTAGATTTTCAATAATGAAAAGGGAAATAGGGGTTATGATTATTTTAGATGATCTAGTTATCATGTCTTTGACTTTGTCAACACTACCTATTGAATGAGTATGGATTTAGGAAATCCAAATATTAGATTTGATTGATGACTTGAATACTTTTGTTGCTATGTCGTCAAGTTGCATTGTTGGTTTTGGGATTTAGTGTTAGTCCTAAATTATAAGTCTTCCAGAAGAACTTAGAGGATAAGGGTTGTTGAATCTTTATGCCATCCTGTTGTTTTCCCTTGGGTAGTGCATGGCGTCTTTTCAGTTTTACCCGGTTTTCACGAACGGGGATGTTTGCACCTCCTTGGTTTAGGAGCGGATTATGGGATCCGTGTCTCCTTGTATGGAGTGACCTTGTGATGTGGTTTCATCTTGTTGCCTCCTATAAAAAGAGTGGACTATGTGTTGTTGCCTCCAAGATGTTTGGAGTGAGATTTTTTGTACCTCCTGTGAAAGGAGTGGACTATGTGATTGTTGCCTCCAAGATGTTTGGAGTGAGTTTCTATTATTTGTATCCTTTTTGTGTTGGAGTGGATTATGATGCCTAGTTGGTATGCACTTGTGGTTCCCTTGGTGGATTGTTTGGGTGTGTATTGTTGAATAGAAGAGTGGCTTTTGATAGGGGCCGGAGCCCAAAGTGGTAAATCGGGTAACCTTCAAAAGTGAGTTAATCAAGTGATAATTAAATTAATGTACTTAGATGATTAGGATGCATTCACATTAATCAAGATAATTTAATCCCCACTCATAGACACAAGGGCTTGTTTAGACTTGGGATGAGTGAGAAGGCCTGAAATGGTAAGATCAACTATCTTGTCCTTGCGAGAGGTAGTTGATTCCGCATGAGTGAGTATGAGTGCCAGGATTCGGTTGAGGCCACCAGGATTACTTGTGCCGGAGCCTATGAAGAATGCCCAGAGGAGATCTCATGACAAACCTTGCGATGACACTCTATCTAGGACAACTGTTGTTAATTGTTTTATATGTATGGTTTTGTGAACATACTTGATCTATTTTATGTCTGGAAGCAATGTGACCTATGTCAGTGATGTTGGAGTTGTACTTGATTTGTACTTGAGTTGTACTTGATTCATACTTGTATGGTGAATGAGTTGTACTTGTTAATTCATTTGTTGGTTATATCAGTATGAGTCAGTATGAGTCTGCCTTTGGTTAGTGGTTGTAGATCTTTGTCCATGTTACTTTGTTACTATCTCCTAGCATGGGGGGTGGGCCTTCGGGTACCACATTGGTAGGGTGGAACATGCATCAAAACCGTTGGGTCCCCATTGATCTTCAGTTCATGGTGGCGAGACATCCAGATGGATAGCTCGCGGTTCTTATTGTAATTTCTTGCATTGTAATATTTTAACTTGTATAAGTTATTTTATCCCTCTTTTGTTTATGAGGTGAAATTATGTAATTGTAACCTGATGTACTACTGTTTCATTCTGGGAATGAGTGATGTAACTATTGGTTTAAGATAATGTTTATGAGATTGTATCTTGGTTGATTATCTTATTATGTTATGTGGTATTCTTATGATGTATGATGTTTATTTCATAAAGTTCATAAGGCTATGGTTATATGTAATATGTATGTGTGGGTTAAAGTAATCCTAATCTTGTAGCCTTAGAGGTTGTTGTTAATTAGTAAGTGAATGTGTATGTTAAATGCACTTTATAAAAAAAAATTGGTTCATTTAGGATGTTAATTGCAACTTCCTTTAAGGTTACTTGGTGGGGCATTACATTAGGAGCTTGAGGAGAAGGATCCAAACTAAAACAACTAGTACTAAGGATAATAGGACTTCAGTCCTTAGGTAACCATTTTTCTTAAGCATATATTTGTATAGAAATTTGGTATCATGATCTATGAACTCTCGAAACTGTTTTTTGGACACTTTTAGAATAATTTACAACTAGCAACAAGAAAGAGATGCCTCGTGACATTAATCAATAAGAGGCCTTATTTTACCATGAAATACATGATTATTCCTTGCTTTCCGCAAAAATCATACAACTATAGTGGATAAAACAAGCTAGAATTTTCTTACAAACTTGCTAAGCTTTCTATCACAATAGATAAAAATGTGACCTATTCTTTTAAAATAGAATGCCATATAGTAGAAACTTAGAAAAATAATGAGATACCTTAAAGGGGGATGTAGGGTTCTAAATTAAAAAAAAAATCCTATTTGATTGATGAAACTTGAGGACACCAAGGACTAAGTTAGTAGGATAATTTACTTAAATGATAAAATTATGTTAATAAATTCATTTTTTGTTTTTAAACCATTTAAAATCTCACCCAAAGTATTATTGTTATTTTTCATAACGTTCATTTATAAAGTGGTCATATTTATGATTATAGATTTGCATTTGTATGTATATAACTTTTTCTATAAGGCATTTATTTTGATGTACATGACATTTGTTTCTCTCATTTTTTCATCAATGAATTCCTTCATAAAAGGAAGAGACACCTCCCAATTCGAGATGGCTTCATACGAGAGACACTAGAATTATATAATGTTTACTTAACTGCTTACTTATTTGAGATGTACAAGGTAAATACATATATTACACCATAACAATTTAGCAAACAAAATATAATACATATTTGGTTGATCCCACACCAATGTGCCTCACTTTTGGACATGGAATAAAAAAGAGTTTGAAAGATAAAAATCATCGAACACCTTTAATTAAGGTTCAATTTTGAATGAAAGAACAAAGGTAAAATACATGCCACATGTAAATAGGGTTCAAATGAAGGCAATGGGTTTGAATAAATACTTTATTTTCTATTTTCAGATGTTACACATTCAAAATCTTAGGAATGACCTCATTTAAAGTTCCTTCATTCAAAAGTAATTTTATTTGAATATCTTTATGCTACCTTCTTCTTTTTTCTCACTTGGTTTTAAAAAAAAACTTATGTCTTGAAGCAAGGTTTAGATCTTAAAACAAAGTAACTATGAGATGAGATTTTGTAATATTGTAGTTCTTGGAGTAGGTTTCCAAAAAAATATAATTTCTTATATTTAATTTCTATTTTCTAGTGAACATATTTTTTCTTATCAAATATAAAGGTATGTGTTTAACACAAATATATATATTTTTAAATCTAAAAAATGCATGTTCCCTTACATATATACAAAAATTTATGCATTATGATATAATAGTATTTTAAATTATAATTGATCTAAATAAAAAAAATTAAATAAAATATAGATTTTTTTTAAAAATATGGGTGTTCTAAATATCAATATTTAAGAAATTGTGAAATTTATTTTTAAAAAGAATTATGTGTTATGATATAACATCATTTACTGTTGTTTAACTTTTCAAAAAAATTATTTACTGAAATGTTATAAAATGTAAAAATAAATTAATATCAAATGTTTAAAAAATAAAATAAATTATTTATAATTTTTTCTTAAAATATTCAATCTGATACAATTTTTTAAAACTATTAATTAATAGAATATTCAAATTCTTAATATTTTTCTTATTTTAAATGAGAAAAACAAACATTTAGATTATTGATTCACTTAGATAAAAGATAAGACATCTTATTATAAAAATCATCCATTAATAATAACCTTAATGATAACATCTTAAATTGAATTTTTTTTTTTTTTTTTATCTAAGTGTGAAAATAATTACATTTACATGAAATCATAAATTAACATGTATGGCTTTATGTCATCATAAAGTGAAAGGTTTTCCTTAGGAAACCTTTATTGGCATATCCTCTTTATCATGACAAGCCTTGTAAAAGGATTAGTTTGTGCATTTTTAATGAGAGAAGGCTTACGTCCTCCATGTTTCTAGTAATGGTGTAGATGCTAACAAGTTTGTTATATGATAATATGTTTTTGGTAAATTTCATGCTTAGTTTGATGCTAATATAGTGTATTAGGAGAGAAACCAAGGATTTTATAATATAATCTTTAATTCATGTGTTTATTTTATAATAGGTTTGAAAAGTTAATATATATTTTTCTATTATGATGTGTGATTAAAATTTTGAAGTCATTTTTATATGATTTTATGAATAGTCATTTGTATTAATGATGTTTTATTTTCTTATGATTCATTTAACACAAGTATTATTAAATATTTTGTAGAAAAATAGAACTATAAATGTAATCATTAGTTTGAATTTTTATCAGTTCTTTCCTACTAACAAAAATTTAGAAGTATTTATTTCTAAATAAATCATTCTATCTTATAATTATTACTAACATGAATAAAAAATAAAAAATCTTTAATATAATAACTATCTATATCTAACTCAAAACACATCAAATCCTTCGAAAATAAAGTCTTAATTTATCATAAAAAAAGGAATAAAATATCATTAGCTAAATAAATTAAAAATTCTAAACTTCATATAAATCATCTTCCATAAAAAGATTCTTGTTCACAAAGACAATCTAGTCCAAGTGTGAGGGTAATATAATGTCACATTATCCACTAAGGTACAAAACATTAAAAGTATGGTGAGAGCTATACTTTATCCCTATGTGATTTCAATGGAATAGATCTTCCTAATCGTGGTAGCTTAGCATGACTAATGGAATAATCTCTCTAATCATAGTTAGCTAAAGGAGACTTTTGGTATGAAACCCCTAAGTCATGGTGGCTTAGTGTGACTTTGATAGAATGGATCCTTTAGTTGTGATAGGTTAGCCAAAAGAAATTTTGGGTATAAGAAAGAGACTTTTGGTATAGGTGTACACTTACTTAACATGTTGCAACTTAGCCAAAGGAGACTTTTTGGTGTAGGAAAGAGACATTCGGTATAGGTGTACACTTACTTAACATGTTGCAACTTAGCCAAAAGAGACTTTTGGTATATATGTGCTTGCTTAACATGTTGGAACTTAGCCAAATGAGACTTTTGGTACATGAAAGAGACTTTTAGTTTAGGTGTATGCTTACTAAATATATAGCTTAGCCAAAACAAACTTTTGGAATAAACCCACTTAGTCATAGTATCTAAATTGACTTTCATAGAATGGGTCACCTACTTGTAACAACTTGATTGAAATAGATTTTTATTATATAAAAGAAACTTTTAACATTAATATATATTTTTATTCAACATAATACAATCGACTTAAAGATAAATATATTAATATCTATTTAGTGCAATTATATCCAAAAAAAATAAAAAAATACAAAAACAAAAACAAAAAAAACTTATCTAGTTTTTTCTAGAAATTAATGGAATGTCTTGAGTTAGAAGCATCCTATCTCTTCTTTGAGCTCAAGGGAACATTGAAGTAATGTGGTCAAAAGTAATTTAAGCATAATGGTCCCACTAGTAAGGGGCATTATCATGATTGTGGAGGATGAAAAAGAGGTCAAAGTTTCTTTTTCTCTTCATTGGAGTGCTTATTATTGTACAGGAATTTGGCATTGGTGATAAAGACCCTATCCACTCTCCTAAGCACCTTCCTTTTGCTTTCCCATAACAGATGTGTAGCTTGGTCTGTGTCATATGAGACAAATCGAGGGTTTCGTTAAAGTGGATTGAAATTAGTGTCGTATACTACGGAGGACGAGACAAAGAGTGATTGGATGTATTGCCAAATTATAATTTTTTGATTGAAATTAGTTAAAACACTTTTCCAGATACACCAAACTATTTGTTATCATTGTCTCATAGTGGTTTCCAACATTTCAGCATTGCTTTAGTGGTCTGGATATTTTATGAGGTACATGGACTGGCCTTAAATGGATTGTCTAACAGAGGTAATAAATTCAGATTAAGATTAATAAAGGATAGAGGCTGTTGAAATTATGGAAGTTATCATATCATGTAACATCGTTCTGTAGTGGGTGAACTTTAATCAGTGTTTAATTTTGATATTAGTTGAAATACAATTGATTAAAAGTTATATGGGTGGTAGAATTAGTATAAGTGTTCTGATTGAAATTGAGAGATTGTAGAATCAAATTTTTTTATCATTTCAATTGTTTATGTGAGAGTTTCGTAACAAAGAATGGTTTGTTATTGATATATTGTTCAGTTCGTATCATGTCAGTTGTTTATGTGAGAGTTTCATCACAAAGAATGGTTCGTTATTGATATATTGTTCAGTTCGCATCATGTCAGTTCTTTATGTGAGAGTTTCGTAACAAAGAATGTTTTGTTATTGATATATTGTTCAGTTCGTATCATGTCAGTTATTTCTGTGAGAATTTCATCACAAAGAATGGTTCTTTATTGATATTATTGTTCAGTTCGTATCATGTCAGTTGTTTATGTGAGAGTTTTGTAACGAAGATTAATTCCTTATTGATATACTGTTCAGTTTGTATCATTTCAGTCGTTTATGTGAGAGTTTGGTAACGAAGAATAATTTCTTATTGATATATTGTTCAGTTCATATCATGTCAGTTGTTTATGAGAGTTTTGTAATGAAGAATAGTTTCTTATTGATAATATTATTCGGTTCGTATCATGTCAGTTGTTTATGTGAGAGTTTCATAATGAAAAATAATTCCTTATTGATATTATTGTTCAATTCATATCATGTCAGTTGATTATGTGAGAGTTTCCTAAGAAAGAATAGCTCCTTGTTAATATATTGTTCAGTTCTTATTCTAATCTCTAACTTACTTTGGTTGAAAAGAGCTTAAACATCCAGTGTGTTATAAAATTAATTAATATGGAAAATAAAATAAACTATCATATGAGTTGGTAAGACATGCATAACAAACTAAAGGTTACCAAGAAAGTTCTTTATTGATATATTGTTCCATTCTTATTCTGCACTCTACCCTTGCCTAGCTAAGAAGAGCTTAATCGTTGGGGTTTGTTATAAATTTGACTAACAACCAAAATAAAATAAATCGACTGTTTGAACTGGTAAGACAAATGCATGGAAAAATGGATGTCAACAGTTTGAATATTTGTTTAAACAATTCATAAATTGTTTATTAATTTAGAAGTCAAACTTCTTTTAACTTCTAAATTATCAAACAACTCACCAACTATTTATTTTAAAACAGAACTTAAACCAAACAATTTAAATATGACTTAAATTAAAAGAATCCATACCTTTGGATTCTATTTTTATCTTTATCAAAAAACTATGCTCAATATAAAAAATATAAAACAATGTCTAACTCTATAATTAACTTAACTCACTTTATATAATTACTATTAGTATCATAAATTCACATTGGAATCTATCAAATTCGGAGATATAAATGATTAAAAAGATAGAAAAGAGTTTAAATAGCCAGTACATTGTTTGATAATTAGGATGCACTGAGATAAAACTCCCAACATGGAGGTCCTACAAGATTGGAAGTTCCTGAATTATTAAAGCTGTACGTATGTATGTGAATAAACAGAGAAACAGTAGCAACCCACATACGAATTCCATTAGCTGAACAGTTCCATTGAAATGGGTAAGCTGCAAGAGAAGTTCAGTGTTCAAACAAGAATACATCCAGGCACAGCATATTCACAAGAAACTCATCATTTGACATGAGCGAAAAAGCTTAAATTCTCTACTTTTCCTGATTTCACAGTACAGTATACTTGATCTCTTCCATACCTAAATTACAATGTAGCAGAAAACCTGGCAAGAATGAGGCTACACCGTTCTAAATCTACCCCTGCACTAATCCTCCCCCCTCTTCAACATCTGCAGCCCCCTCACTAAAAGAAGGAAAAACCTTGTTCTCACGCCCAAGCAACCTTCTCAGAGAACAGATACGAGTGACAGAGACCTTAGCAGCATCAGAACTTGTTCCCCCTTCTTCCGAATGAGACCCACCATCCTCACTGATCTCCACAGCAGAAATCCCCTGTTCTGGCTGGACCTTAGTTCTACACAGAGGACAAGTAGAATGGGAAATAAACCACATTTCAATGCAGTCAACATGGAAAGCATGCTTACAATTGGGAAGAAGCCTGCCCTTGTCATTCTCCTCAAACCCACACAAACAAACAGCACAATCCAGACCTTCATAGCCGCTCTGCAATCTATAAACAAACAGAGGCAGGGCATCTATGACGGCCTTGTCCAGACCAACATTGACACTAATTCCATAATCCTCCTCCTCTGTTTCTGCAAAAGTGAATCTTCTCCTCCTGGAAGAGCCCAGAGCAGCATTCAGAGTAAGTGCAGCAGAGTGTCTCCAGAACCATTTGGCATAGAAATGGAGACAGAATGTGAAGAAAACAGCACAGGCGAGGAGCGCCACAGCAAGAATCATGATTTCTCCATTGATCTCATAGCCCGGTC